>CAEGAF010037364.1:0-19950 GCA_903067075.1 Micropoecilia bifurca | reverse complement strand
GTCTGTCGCAGGGCAACACAGAGACACACAGGACAAACAACCATGCACACCTAGGGACAATTTAGACAGACCAATTATCCTGACAATCATGTTTTTGGACTGTGGGAGGCTTTTCTTTTCATCCCTGTTAAAAACCTTTCCATGTTGGGGTAGTTATGTTGAATAACGGAGAAGAACGCAGTCGGAGCTTCTGTTGACTCAGCACTGCTAAGCTTCTTCTTCTTTAGGTTTTAACGGCAGCTTGCAAACGTGACAGAAGTAACAATGACAGCGCCACTGCCCCCTACTGTAGTGGATGCGCAATTACACTTTATTCTAGTACGGCCCAAAAAAATAAAAAAGCCTGTTCCCCTGGGTCACACGCGCCCCCCCAGGTATCACGCTGCGCCCCCCAAGGGGGGGCGCGCCCCACTATTTGAGAACCACTGCACTAAATGAATGTTACACTTCTTCTGTAGTAACACAAACTGTTGCTTGAAACACAACCTACCAAGCAGTATAATGGCATCTTTATACTGCATGGCTGTGCTGTCAGACGCACTGCTGAGAAATAACCTTTCAAGCTTAGTTTAATGAGAACAGAGGGGGAAAAAAGTGATTTATGCAAGTCTCGGATCTTACTCTGGAAAACAATTCAATAAGACTGCAGACTTCTGAGCATGAGATAAGAAACGGCAATACAAAGTTTACAATCATGCTGTCGAGAACTGACATATCGCAGCAACAGATCGCATCTATAACCTGCTGCTGTAGAGCATATTAGAGGCACAGCTGAAATAGCCACGTGAGCAATTACAAGAGAGATAACATTTTAGTTCAATTCAGCAGCAGCCATTTGTGAACTAATCACTGTGCTTGGAAACCAGTCTTCAGGGCCATCATATAATGAGCTGAGAAGTAGTTAGCCATAAAAGTGTCAAGTGGTTACACATCACATTGACGCTGGACGCACAGTAACATACAGCTTTTAATTGCTGTCATGTCAGCGCATGTTGCCACTCAGTAATAACGTGCAAAGAAGGGGAGAAGCTGGCTAATGATTTTGATCAGAGCTAAAAGAGAAAATATGTTGAGGTTGAAAAAGTGCATTATCCAGAGCCTGGTGAATGGAACATGATGGTCATAGCAATGTAAAAACTTCATAAAATGTAAACAAAATCTAATTTATAATCTGATTTATGTACCGTATTTTCTGGACTATAGAGTGCATCTTACCACTCAGGTCTCACTATAAACCCCATCTACAAAGTAAAAAAAAAAAAAAAAAAAAAAAGAAAAAAAAAAAAACTGGAAATGCACATATATAAGCCGCACCCGGCTATAAGCCGCTGGTATCTCTGCCGCTCTCTATTTCCTTAATAAATCTGCTATTAAGGACGCAGCCCTGCGTCTCCAATGAAGAACCACGTTTTTGTTCACGCCAAGCTTACCTGCAGCGGCTCTATTTCCCTCCTGTACTGTCAGATCTTTAGCCTTCAACTTAAAAGCTGCATCATATGAACGTCTTCGTGTTGTTTCAATGATGAAGGGGTACGAGTTTGAAAACATTTCTCCGTCGTGCCTGCTGCTAGCATGTGCTTGTTCTAAATGAAAATCACCACTTTCTTCGATTTCCAATTTTTGACTTCCAGTGATTCACTTCCTGCTAAAGCGCCCCCTGGTGGTTGAAGAAAAATCCACAGAAAAGCCGCACCAGGCTACAACCCACATGGTACAAAGCGTGGGGGGAAAGTAGCGGCTTATAGTCCGAAAAATATGGCAATCGTATTTACAAAATAAAATTAGATGGTGGCTACATGCAGTATTTTCTGAAACCTAAACTGAATATCACAAAATAAAAAACATGATATAAAATTAAGGTGTTTAAAACAACTGTTAACCCTACACACAGCGGAAGCTGATGGCAAATTTCATGTTTCGGACAGAGTTTTGTCTGACGGAAAGCTATACTGATGGTGTGACTCCTACCCTGAGGGAGGGTCATCACAGACGGAAGGAGAGGGAGATGAAGAAAAGAGAGGGGGGGGGAATACTGTTTGTACCCAAGCAAGGCTTTCAGCATTTCCACCTCCAGATGCACCGTGCGTCTTGCACATCAGTCAGACCAATTTGTTTTACAGTCCAACACCAAAGGGCATGTGAGGCCTGATTTAAGAGGAGTTGCTTACTTACCAATTATGTTTGAGTTCATGAAAGGTGTTGGGGACAATTCTTCATGGGACACTAATCGGCTGTCACTCATATGATCGCCGTAATGAGGGCTGCCTGCAAAACCCTGGGGAAGGAGATCAGAGTATTATTCACAATATTGAGCAACTTCAGTGAGCAGTAAAAGGAGAACACATCTGGTCATTAATGTCAATAAGCAATCTGGATAATCCTCCTGAAAAAATACAAATATTAGGATTAGCTGGTTACAGCTCACCTTAATGGCATTCAACACTTTTATTTCATGAATTTATTTGAGATTATTCAATCTAAATAAACGATATTAAAGACAATAAAACAACCAACAGTAAAGATTACGTTTTTATCTTTGTGTGTCTGGCATATTTACTGTGACTTTAGTTTTCTAGTAGAAAACCTACACGTTAAAGGATGTCAAATATATTTTATTGGTGTACTTCATAAGCTCTGATGGCATAAACATAATAATAATAATATTAATAACCCCACTTTTCTGTGGGGTTGAAATGATTAATTGGATTAATTGTGATGAATCAATTATTGTGACAAATCAGCAGGTAATTCAATAACCCTTGCTTCACCTGGTTCAGATTCTCTGAAAAATCTCCAGTTAAGCACCTTTTGCTATCCAGTTAGTAATTGATTAATCCAAAAACAATCAACAGATTAGCAGAAAAGACTGAGATTTTCACATTATTGAAGGAATTTTACCTGCATCCTTCGCTACAAATAATCAACACAAAGGAAAAGCTGCTATCGCATCTTATGCAATATAATGCATAAGATTCTCATTTTTAAAAATGAATCGAAGTATTTGCATCAATTAATGTACTGCTACAGTTGTATAAAAAGCCTCAAAATCTGCATAATGTGTCATTTTTAAATATTCAATTAATCATCATAAGAACTGATTATTAAAATAATCTTTCTACCTTTCTGGTGCAACATATGCACATTCATTAAGACCCATTTAATGACAACCTTATTTTACTGCTTTACTGTTTCTTCTTCATCTAACCTTCATCCATCAGTTCATTAAGACGAAAACAATCCCCTTCACCCAAACCTGAATTTGAGCCCTACGTATTTGTGCTGCGCTCTGTGCGGATCAGGAGAAACTGTTGTTTACTGGAAGGGGGAAAACACAGATGATGTTTCCTGACACCTGCAGCTTATAAAAATTGCCTTTTTCTCCTGCAGTTTCACGCAGCCTTTTCATGACAGTTATCAGCATCTGGGGCTTAGGTCTAAATATCGGTCACAGTGTGGTCCTGGGGAACTTGGGGTCCCATGTAATAAAAGATGCTTCGTTACAGAGTTAATCCCAAACCCTGTGAAAATCCTCCAGTCGAACACATCTTCCAAAACTACATTAACTTTCACCAGACGGACCAAGCAGCGCTACGCTTGCATTTCTATAGAGCTCCTTTTTCCCCCCACCAACTCATAGTCTTTGCATTCAACATAGGGTAAAAAAAAGAAGTAAATCTTATTATCCATCTTTTTTTTGTGAGTGGATGGTGATGGAGTAATTTCAAAGGCAGCGAAGTGTTGTGCTGCGTCGAGGGATTCCCTATTGTGCTCCTGCCAGCCTGCACACTCTGTTAATCACACCATGAACCGACTCAATAACAACAACAGCCCCGTGAGAAGCTCAAGCAAACTAATACACACGCATACACAAAGACTGGCGCACACACACAGCTGAAAGAAGGAAGTGAAAAACATTTAATCTTTTCAACTGCAAAACAACGAGCGAGTTTTGTGAATTAAATTAGAAGGTGAGCCCTTATTTCATTTTCTTTCAGAGGAGTCAGATTTTATTACCAGAAGGTAATAAAAGGGTTTGTCTCCATGGGTTTCATGGAGATAAGCCCAGTTGGTCAAGTAAATTTGTAAAATTGCACCTCAGATAAGACCAATGTATTGAGAAACTATATTTGAGATTGGCACACCAAGGATTCATCAACGGGAGTCAACAAGGAAAGTGTTGCATGTTTTGGTTCAAAATATACTTCAAGCTTCACTGATGAAACGGTTTTGTCCTCTTGAGGAAGAACCAATGGATCAACATCTGAGTGTTCTGGTGAGTGTACATCACACACCAGAAGTTTGTAAAGTTTAACTTTAGTTGTCATCCAGTTAACCTCTAAATCAACTTTTATTTCTGATAAACCTTTATTTCTGTCTTTGTGTTGTTGGACAGTTATTTTTTATGGTTTTAGGCAAACTATTAGAGAACTAAACCAATTTACACTATAACATCAACATTTTCACAGAAACATGAAGAATGAAACCTAAAAAGACCTATTTAGAAAATTTAGGGGTAGTTGCTCTTTAAAGTTAGAGGATATTTTGAAGCAAGCAAAGCCTCAGCAGGAAACCCAGCACCTGATAATTACAGCAAAACATAATACAGACAACTGACTCGACATAATAATCTTATTTTCTTGCAAAGTATACCAGTAAAATTACTATCGTTTTTGGTTTTCTGGGTGTTTTTTGAAGCATTTAATTCACTACCAAAAATCCAAACTAGATTATCTTAATGTTAATTAAAACCTCACTTTAAAGGATGCAAAGCTCTGAGAGCTGCATCCAGACTGTTTGCATGTAAAGCCAGTAGCAAACCGAAGCTTTACCCTCTCCAATAAGAGACGAGAACCTACAACACGAGTAAAACTGAAATTTAATATTTTTAAAATATGACAAACACGAGGAGCCGCGTCACATGGTTCACCCAGAGGCAGAAGAGAAAAACTCGTTCGCCGTCATCAGCAGACAACTGTAGAGCCAGAAGTGTGAAAGTTCACCTTTAGGGGAAAGGTCAGGTCAATTACAAAATCCATAGCTACAAAGTTTTGACATTACTATTAGCTGTTAGGACAGCCACTAAATAAGTGGAGTATAATGTTTATTAAATCTCATTCTTGCATTTTTCTTGCTGTGTTTGGTGGATCTTATTGTTGGACTGCTCAGAAGAAGGATTGAACATGTTATTGTGCTTTGACATTAAATATTTTACACCATTCTTTCTTCTTTCCTTCGTTTTTGTAAAAACAGGCAATGTTAAAAATAACAGGGATTAAATTGAATTACGGATTACACGTCAGTGTCCTTTTTTATGTCTGTTTAACCAGCTTGAGCTTCACATGCAAGCTTAAATTATTACATTGACTAAATCGAAGCTTTGTCATCATCATTTATAAATCCTGCGAAATCACAAAAAAAACAATTAGTGCAAATAATTTAAGGTAAAATTCTCCTGATATTGAACACAAAAACAAATACCCAGAGAGAGTACCAGCATGCTGTCTAAAACACAAAGACTCCACTGTGTGTTTTTCCTCCATTAACAGCCTTACTGCTCTGTGTTTGCTGCTTTGAGTCAGTTAGATCATCAATCACAGGTCCCTCATCATTCCCAAACACTGGTGGCCTACATCTATCTAAGACACTAACGCATGCTGTCATGGCCGCCACGGGGCTGCGTTTGCACTACTGGCTAAATAACTGTCAGATAACTATGGCAGCAAGCAGGCCAGAGCTCACGCCTCGCTCCCCGATCACTCACCGCACTGTTTAAACAGTCATTTCTTCACACTCTGGGCAGCGTCCCAGGTGAACGTGTGGCTGCATGTGGCTCCTTGGGAAGTCATGATATGGTCGTGATGGATGCGCGTGGGGTCGGGTATCAATTGGGGCAGGGCACGTGGGAGAAGGGGGGCTGTCGTGCGGTGGCAGCGGGCACAGCCCTGCCTGTCAGAGCGCCAGTCTGCAGCCGCGGCTGCCCAGGAATCGGCGTCTGGCTGCGAGCCAAGGTCAGCGCGGCGGGTCTCTGGACTGTTCACAGTCGACTGATCCCACATTCATAGCGCAGCAGCAAACAAGCTCAGGGACAAGACCGAATTCCCTTTGTAGCCGACTGAAGGATGAGGCACGCAGAATGTCTTCCAACAGCCTTGGACACATTTAGTGAATAAACCATAAATTGATTTTCTTTAAAGTTTTTGATTCTGTTTTTTTTTTAAGTATACTGAAATAAGTAACAGGCACGTCTTCACTTTATCGAGCAAAAGAGTATTTTTTATTGGTGAAAAAAAGTCATTATGACCTTTTCTTACACAATGAAAGAAAAGAAGAAAATGTGAGGAAGGTCTTAAATACATAAGGTATTTCTAAAGAGAAATCTTAGGAACTTAATCATGTCTGAAAACATTCAGAAATATGCAAATTATGCATCGACTAAGGCAAGCAGGATTTAACCCAACCTGTTATAAACAAAGTATGAGATGTGCAAAGTAGTCAGGTTTGGTTTGGAAACATCAATAAATAAAATCTAATTATTCACACAACCTTTTTGCAACTAATGGTTCTAACCTTTCATTTGATCATTTTTATGTAAATTATTGATCTTGTATTATGCTAGGCGAGTTCTCAGGTTAAACTTCTCGGGACACTAGTAATATAAATAAAAGTTATTTGTATCACTAAACTTCACACAGAAGCTGCATTAATCATGTTTTTAAATTTAACATTGTTAGTAAAGCTAACAATCCCAATAATATGGACAGTTTTGGGGGTTTTAAACATTAACTGTAATTTATCATTACAACAATCAATCAAAAATCTTATTATAAGTAGTATATCACAATAAATAATAAACAATACAATTAATGCCCATCACGAATGGATGAACAACTTAATGTTAAATAAAATAGTAAAAAAAGAAGCTGTGTGAGGGTAAGGCTGTGCAGCTGTTTCAGAGAGAGCATGCAGGCCTTATGGATGAGCAAACAGCTGTCTGCTGGCTGACGCCGCGC
Organism: Micropoecilia bifurca; assembly: GCA_903067075.1. Lineage (NCBI taxonomy): Eukaryota > Metazoa > Chordata > Actinopteri > Cyprinodontiformes > Poeciliidae > Micropoecilia > Micropoecilia bifurca. Next base: position 12,940 of record CAEGAF010037364.1, on the reverse strand, counting down.
CTCGTAATGTCAGAATCACTCATTTATATGCACCTGGAGCGAAGATATCTCAAGCCTCTCTGTCTTCCAATTCAAATCAAGCCGCCTATGTTACCATAGCCTGTAGATGTTCATTCGGGAAGGGCACCGAGAAATAAACAAGGTAACGCAGGCCGAGTGGCTCTGACATTTAGCTGAGTTCTAATAGAAAGTGACAGGAGATTGACATTAACTGGAATTCATACAGGGCATCGGGAACAGCCAACGTGTGAGAGACAAACAGGCAGAGCTGTTCACACTTGCTCATACAAACACTGAGAGCTTCTTATTTAGACCCAAGAAAGACATGCAGTGAACCTCTATGTAAAAGTTGATATAGTCACACATATTTCAGGTTTAAACTGCACGACGTTTAAGATGGCCGATTTAAAGGTTTACACTGAGAAAGGCAACACAGTTTCAAAAGATAAAAACTGGATAAATTACAGTTTATTCAAAATAAAAGCTGCATAAAACATTTCCTGAGATGCTTAGAAGGCAAAAAGCTTGTTGTGACTGTAAGACATAGAACATCTTTCCCAATAAATTTATATATTTTTCTGTGTGTTTTATTAATTGTGGTGTCAAAAACACAGCCCTTCATATAAGCTCCTGTGACGGCAGCAGGTGAAAAGCAGTGACCTTCAGCAATACAACCGTAACTGATGATTTTATCTCAGTGGATGTAACTTAGGTTATTCTCTATTTTTAAGAATGACGAGAGGATAAGCCAAAACCTGTGAATTTATTCACTTGAATTAAAGTCTCTTCAAAGTTAGAGGAAGCTTGTATCATTCACATTTTTCATAATTAAAGACTGAAACACGTCTCAAAACAGAATTAACCACAAACATACACACACAAATCTATTAACAATCCAGGAGGAGCTGTGGTTGTTTTCATTTATAAGCCAAACAGTTTGAAATCCTAAAATGTTACTCTGAATGAATGGGTTTACTCAGTTTTTTCTCTGCTGATAACTGTAAGCCACTTTTTAACTGAAGTTGACAGAAAATATGATTGAAAATACGACTGAATTTAAAGTTGAGAAAAATCCAACCAGTTTGAAATGTTTAGCACGTCATTAAACAAAACTCCATCCAAGAGTTTCTGGTAAATAAAAAGAACTATCTACCTATTAATGCCATTTTCTGCAGTAAATATTAAACCCTGTACACTCTGTTAAAAACAATGAACACAGAAAGCAGTAAAGAATTGAGCCAGAAAGATAGCTGCTGTTTTACAATTTTCACAGTCAAGCACACCTAATCATTTTGACGTTTAAACAGACGGACCTAAAGCTTTAATGGTTAATAAATTGATCAATAAAAGATTAACACACAAGTAAATAACAAAGCCTGTTTAAACTTAATAGATAGTTTTCCTATAAGCATCAGAGTCAAATACAGATTCGCTTATTTGTCAATATTACATTATTAACCAGCAAATTTTTAGGTTTCCATCACTTTGATGTACAAAAAAGAAACTGCAGTTTCTGTAGTTTTAATCAGACTGAAGAAATGCTCAGGAATTCAGCCAAACAACATTTCTCCAGGTAACATTTGTTCCCTGTTCAATATTATCATTGCTTGTGAGGCAAAACTGAATTTAGGAGCAGCTAAAAATGATGACCACTGATCACCTACCAAGAACTGTAATACAAACATTTTTACTTTGTGCTTTAAAAGAGAAAAATAACACATTTTCCTTTAAATGAAAAGAACTTAAACATTTTAAAACTAATGCATTCACTCTGGCAAAGAGAAATGTGTCTATAACAGGTCAAATAACACAACAGGCTCTGAGAAAAGGTGAGATAAAACACTGTGAATTCCCCACTTTGACGTAATGAGTATTAAATGATGCGCCGTGGAGCAGAAAGGCCACTCAGAGGCATTAGATTGTGGGTCATCTTACCCGGGAGGATTCATAGGAAGGACTGGACTCGCCACCTGGGGCCCAAGACGCTTGGTTGGTCCGCTCATCCATACCTGTCAGAACAAGAGATGCACGATTCAGTCAGCAAGTCCCCCCAACTCTCACAGTTCAAACTACATTTATAAGCCACTGCTTCACACTTTAACTGAATGTATAGGAAGAAAAACAAACCATTCTTCACAACAGGCAAGTTTTAGCAATGCACATTGTGTTTATATGTGTATACCATAGATTTAAAGAAAGATCTGATCTAATAGTAAGAAAAAAAGAAATTATCTTAATGAAGATGTAGGTTGTTTTCAGGTAATCTACAACATGAACAACTAGGGGATGTTTAATTGTAATATCACAGAAAAATTAACACACACTATTCTGTTTTATAACCTTACAAATTAGACATCCTTTTTTGATTTTTAATGATTGGTAGGACAAAAAATATCAGGATTTGTTTGCATCTTACAAGAAAAAGTAAATAAACCTGGTGGAAAATCCTTGTAAAATGAATAGCAAACTTTAAAAAGGCTAGCCTAGAAGCTAGTAAATGTCTACAAGGGCTGCAACGACTCCCTGAATGATTCGAGTACCTCGATTATTAAGATTCCTCGATGAAAATGTATCTGCCGCGAAGCTTCATTAAATTATGTTTTGTTATTTAGGGCACCGTGTTCCAGCCGGATCATTATTTGTGTTGGGCAGCGCTCTCACTTCCGCCTATGAATTATTGCTAATTGCTAGCAGAATAATGTCGAATTTTCTGGGTTTTCAGCATTTTTGGGGGGACAGATAAGCATTCCTAGTTTGCCTGCTGCGATACTTGGAGTACGGGAGAGACAGAGATCCGATTATTCAATCATGAAAATAATCGAGTACTTGATTACTAAAATATTCTTTTACAACAGCCCTAAAAATCTAGTAAAAAAATACCAAAATGATGTATTCAAAAACCTTACCAAGCTCTTAAGCTTAGGTTATGTCATATAAATTAAGTAATTTATAACACATACAAAAAAATCCTGCTTTATGTGAGTAACTGGCATTAAACACTCGTCTCTTAATGGAAAGGTCGTCCCAGTTTTAGAGATGCACTGATAAAGCTTTACTGATTTCTAGTTGTCCGAAACTAAACCTGTCGATTCTGTTTTGCCAATTCAGTTTTTTTTTTTTAAAGTAAATTTTAATTATATTTGACGATGTTGGTTGTTGCTCTTGCAGGCTGAAAATTATGGAAGTTCTTGATGCATTTTATGGAAATGGAAACAAATTTTGGATTTTTGTTTTGTTATTCCATCTGTCAGTAACCAGTTAGAGATTATTAGTGGAGAATTGTTGTAACCCTGTTGTGTTACCATCAATACATAAGAAAAGAAATGTGAAAATGTAATATCTTCAGATGTTCAAAAGTTTCAAGATCTTGTTTATTTAACTTTAAATGCCTGGACAACTTTATTGGTGCATATGCTCCAAATGCACCAAAAGGCGACCAGCAACTGGATGATTTGATGCAGGCCAGGCTAAGCACCTGAGAACTGAAACATGATAAAACTAATTCTTCAGACGAACAAAAGCCTCCATCTCATCTTTCAAAAGACAAACAGAAAAACGCAAAAATCAATAATGCCAACCAAACTGACAACCAAGACCATCTGGCATATGTTGAAAAATATAATATCTGGTATTTACAATCTAATTTATGTGATATAGCCATTAAGAAATATTTGATGCCTCGCTTCTTCTTGCTGTTTAAAACAATATTGTGCTGTAGTATCAACAAAACCGCAGCAAAAGAGCATCTACATTTATCGCGTTATTGATTATCCCTCTTGTAATTCCATTTGTCTCTGTAGAAAGCAATATAATATGCTCTGCTTCAAGTTCAAATAAAGAAAATCAGATTTTAAAAAAATGGGTGTATTTGAAAACAATAATACTCAACGAAGCAAAATACTTCATTTTATTGTCTATTTTCTCCATTCAGGTTTCACATATTTTACCAAGACTCCTCAATGCAAAGAGGATGACTTTGTTACAAAAGAGGTCAAATTAATAAAACCATTTATTTGCAATCAATAATCGTAGCCTACAAGGTGTCCACTTGTTTTTAACTTACTGAGATTAGAGAACATTTCGAGGTTGATCTGTATGGTTACAGTAAACATACAGAAAAATTCAAATTTGATGCACAGAGGTCACATAGGTTATTACCGTTAGTCATATTTTTATCCTCCTTGATGGAAATAAGTTCTTCACAAGAAATTTGTACAGCTAATTATACACTTGTGCAGAAAGTTGGTGACATTTCACTACCCAGAAATAACGCTCCAGTGAGCAGAGCTGTAGATTTGAAGTTTCATCCCGGCAAACACGATGCTTCGCCCCTCGCACGCTGTAGATTCATTTCCTCTTCTGCACCGCCGCTATGGAAAAACTACACACGTCATTTTATCTCACTTTCTGAATTTTGGTTGAGATGTTTTACATTTTTAGCTCTGATACTTGTGTAACTAATTCAATCACTCCCATAGGTATTTGAGCTATTTCATTGTGATGCATTTCAGCCGAACGGAGAACTTTCACACACAAACTGCAGCAGCGGTCAGTGTTTGCAGTCTCACCTGACCCGTCTCTTCACAAACCCAGGAGAATTACAGCAAAACAATGAAAGCACTGGATTCAGAGAAAGAACAAGGACTTCAGAAATCCAAGCTGCTGTTAGCAGACTCTTAGAGAGCCAAACAATAAGAATCATCTCAGATGTGACCAAAAAGAAGAAGCTACCTCTCTATGTTTCCTTTGTAAAATCCATTTGGATGTTTTTATTTCTCAACATTTGTGGTGAGAATCCTGTTTCATAAAGGGGAAATGACAGAGAAAGCCCATAGGTTGCCTCTCATAACTGATTGCTCTCTGCTGGACCATTAAGAAACAGCTGCACCCTCTCAAAACCCGGATTCAGCAAGAGCCTTTACAACAGGAACACAGAGGCGATTTTTGGCATGAAAGGGAACATTTCAGAAGTATGAACTACAATACAACACTATGTGACAAGGCTGAAACTCCACAGAGCATCAGCCTGGTCATCAGTGGAATAAATCCCCTCAATGTCAACTATTTATTGGATCTTAAGTATTTACACTGGGAATTTTCTCATTTGACATAATTGAGTTCAGCAGACATGAAATCTGGTCTATGCAGCTCTAGCTGTTTTTTTCCCCTGTCATTATCATTACATGTAAAAACTTCAAAACGATTAATCGGATTAATTGGCGCACTTTCTCACTTTCTCGGTCTATAGTCCGACATTCGAGCGACTTGAATCCATTCCTCCCTCCCTGGCTCCTCCAGACCCGGGCCCCCCCCGGCCTGGTTCGGGGGGGCGGCCGCCCCCCCAGCCCCCCCTGTAGCTCCGCCCCTGGGTTTTAGCCAAAACTCTTCAAATGCTAGCTTCATCCTGTTCAGATTTACTAAAGGATTTATATTTTAGGAATAACATGTTTGTTTTCTTGCTTAAAAAGAAATTGAGCTATTGGTCTATTTTAATGCATTTCTAATGTATAAAAAAGTCTTTAGTGGATAAATGAAAAAATATGTACTATGTGCCTTTTTTTAATCAAACAAGATTTAGCCTAAAAGTTGAAAACCGATGTTCCACCACCAAAGGTCCTGGATAAAATAAATACATACAATTTCTCAGTGGACTAAGGCAAAAAAAATAAAAACTTTCCATGTCTATCCACAGCCACACAATGGTTCGAATCAATGTCACCAAATTTAAGATAAATCTCACACCGGAACAATGTCGTTCTATTGACCTTCAGCGATCCGATCTACTTACTTAACACTAAATATAACCTTTTTTAAAAAATGTCAATAACCCATATCAAGTGTGGTTTAGTTACTTTCTAAGACTTCTGAAACTGCGTGTACATCTGATTTGCTTATCAAGCCTTTTCTTTAACACAGACCATCAGCACTGTTAGCTGCAAGTAATCAGATTTTTAAGTAAGCAGATTTGTGAAATCTAATCTGAATGGCAATTCAAACTACCTCCACATGTGATTTTCATCTGAATTACATTTCGTGGATGAGTGCAAGACTGCTGCAGCAAGAGGACGACTTTTGGATTATTGAGGATTTGTTCAAATGTGTAAATAGAAATGAGGAGAGAAACAAAGTGTCTCTGGTTTTTACATTCCAATATATTGCCAGATTTTACTTCTAGTGATAAATGTTCAATAGTTAATTCTGATCTTTGCAGACCAGGCTCTTTATTTTTAATCTTCTGATTCACAAAGCTGCACATGAAGCAAGGCAGGGGTGAGGATCTGTAGGACTGTGGTCAGGAATGAGTTACACACAACCAACCAATGCATCACTATGCAGCACTGAAAGAAAATTAGCTACTTCACAATGGGCTCATCAGGTCTGCATCATCAACACAGCTGGAAGGGAGAAGCGATGAATCTCTGCTAGAGCCATTTTCCCAATCCATCTTCTCCAGCATAATTTTCAAGGGTCTTTGCCCGTCCCACTCTGGTTCAATTATCAGGCTATGCCCAGCTGAGATGCAATAATCCAAACCTTCATTCCCAGCAATTTCCACACTTGTGTCTGCACACCCACTTGCCTTAAGTTCACTAGCACTTATATAGGTGCTTCTTCCCTAACCTTGAAGATCTGAGAGACAGGCGCTCTGACTGTAGTCTGACGGGGGGATTTACCCTACACAGGCCCTCAGTACTGGAATATTCAAATGAAAATGTGTGCAGATGCAATCTAATTTTAGCCTCCTGAAATTAGAATCCACTTCAGAGGTAAAGTTGTGTAGGGGCCTGTTTGCTGAAATCTGAAATACTAGACAAGGATGTAAAAAGTCCAGCTTGATTCCAGACTTGACTTACTTATCCGTAAAACGTGATACTCGGGTCACCTTTTACATGCAAATCTGCATCCCAGGATTTCTATGACGCACTAAATTTTCTTCTCCTTGATGGAAAAATGCTTTTCTATTTTGAAATTGATTGCAGGTGTACCTCTTTATGTCAAACTGTCAGAATATCGGGCACTAGTTCAAAAGGTTTCAATGCAAAATTGTGTATAACATAGTGCTTCAATTATCCCCAATGTGCGTTATGCAACAATTCAGCTGCATGAAGCCAATTGGAAACCTTTTGTTGCCTGGTGCAGTCTGCTGCTGGATCTAGAAATGTACAACAAACCTGTTTTGGCTGTAGCAGAAAGCCATATATTTACTATGAATGCCAAGACTCTGCTCAGATGACAGGATTTTGAAGTCAGTCAACTTTGAAGTCGTTTCAGGGAAAAAAAAAAAAAAGACATTTGGTGCCATGCGCCAAAGAAAGACCATTCAGACAGTTACTGTAAAAAGATGCAGAAGCAACCGTCTGTGGCGGTATGGGGCGCATATTTGTGAAGGTACCGCTGATGAAGGGGCATTTATTTTGAATTTTAAAGGGACTCCAGCTAGCATGAAGGCAACACCTTTTCCACTAAGGGTTGCAGACATTTCAATGGGGCAATGCCAAACCTCATTCTGCCCCACTTACAAAAGCATGACTTCATAGACACACAATGTGCTCAACTGACCTGTTAGCAGTCCAGATCAGACTCCTCTTGTAAATGTGTGGCAAAGAGGCCTCTTGCAAAACAGCACAAAGAAGGTTCAGAGTTAACATTTGTGTAGTTTTTAAATGTTTTGGAACATGAGTTTCCCTCTTATGCGTGCGTTCTATTTAAGTTAGCAGGTCTGTATTGTTTCTAATCTACTTCCAGAATGGAAGTAGACCACCTTTCAGACAATTAAGTCTATAAACAAATTTGCACTGATCAGGCTTCTGCTGCCCAATACCGACTACTGGTGTCTTTGAGGTCTAATTTGTCAATTTTAGTCATGTTTTAAAAGAACTCTCAAAACGTAACACTTAAAAGAGATTAAATGCGCTACAGCTTATTTTGAATCACACTGAAAAGATGAATCAACAATTGTTCTGATGTTCATTAAACTCAAAAACACAGACAATAGATATAGACCAAATCATTAGTAAGTAAGGGAAAATACATTTTCAGTACTTAATCTGCAGATTGATCTGCAGGACGATAAATTGGGTAAATGAAATTGCAAGTTTTGTTTTAAATATAATTAGCCAACTGATTTTAGCATGTCTATTGACAAGGCAGGAGGAACAATGAGCCAAGCCCATGAAAACATTATCAAGTGTTCTCGCCTATGTCATACAAATTCCCTTATATCTTTTGCTATCTTGTCATGTGTAATAAAATGTAGCACAAGTATTGAAAAACATTTGTCATGTAGATCTAAAATGATGCATCAAACCAGATTTTATGGAACATTGAGTCTTTTCGTGTCTTTCAAACAAGAGTTTCAATTTTGATCCCCTCCTGTTCTGAATAGGGAATCTGCACTGGGATCAAGGGCGTAGACTGTTAGGAATAATATGAGGTCTGCCGAGTCAGGACATTAGATCACCGTCTCATTTATGTTCTCATATCTAATCATCAACCGAATGTCTGGGAAATAAATTGCAAAGCTCTGTGAGAGCCCTCGACTTGTCAAGTAATTATCAGCTGAAGTAATTAAAAAGTAGGTCAAGACATCCGTTTCGCTTTCAGCTTCAAACATCCTGCAAACCACACTCAGCCATTAGAGCAGAGTGTCTTCATAGTCTTGTATGAGATTAAGCAATGTTATTGTTGGGTAACTTATCCAATATTCGTCTTTTAATTTTCTAGAATGTCCAAAAAAAACCTGCCTAGCTTACAAAATGTGTTTGTTAAATTATGTATACTGCTTAGGAAAGTGATGCTTAAGGCAGACTATCTTACTACACTACAGACAGGAAAGCCAGATATCTAATAAAGTTTACAGTAGTTAGAAGTTGTATCCTAGCAACACTGGGATAGCCTGTACAATATTCAATTACCAAAAATTTGCAGCAAAATATTCAAACAACCTTTTTGCAGGAATGAGCAAGGCATTTGTAGACTGAAACGGAACATGCTTGAACACTGTCAGGAAAATTGTGTTTTTACCATCATCACAGTAGCTGACCTCATCGGATTTTACTCCATTTTACTCAGATGAAATTATAAACAGTTAAAGCAAAAATACTCTGTTTTAGAGGCCAAACCCAGTCTGCTCATTTGATGTCTACACATGTCACTGCATTCATTTATCAAACAACACTACGCCCCTTTCTGTGAGAACACACACACTGTGATGATTCAGTCCAGTTTTAGAAAACATGCATGTTACTGTAAGCACAAGTTAATTTTCACACATTTGTTCTGAAACATTTGGGTAGAAAACAATAAAAATAATAATTAAAATAAATATGGGCAAAGATGCATTATCTACAAGCATATTAGAAATCATAATGTCCTTTTGCTGTCAGACAAAATAGTCAGAAATAGCTGTATTTCTGTAATGCTTAATGCAGATCTCAGTGCAAACCAGGATAATGTGACATTTCAAATCTAAAACCAGACTCTTTGTCATTTGTTTTACTGAAGAGAACCCACAAACATAATCCTTCTCAGCTGAATGATTAGGTATCACAAAAGCCATCGTCACAGCTCCACAGGTCATGTGTGACAGCTCTGTTCTCGTTTCTTTGTCATTTCTCCTCAATGTGTGTCTTTCGCTTCACAGATAACCCACTACAACGACGGCCTTTGTGGATTCACACAAGACACGCTTTCAGGAAACATAATGCTCGATTGTTGACTTTCTCTAGTGGCACATGAGACAATAGACGTGCTTCAGATTAATGTCCTGTAGTGTTTATTTCTAGAGGAAGCGATCCAGAAGAAGAGGGGCCTGAACTCTTGCTAGTGCAACTAAGCCATTCACAAACAGGGGAATTAAGATGCTCATATATGTATAAAAAATAAGGTAGGTAATTGTGTGGGAGATTTCTTTAATGGAAAGAGCAATTATCAGTGTGAGTTCCTCACTTAACGGGAAAAAAGCTCAACAAGATGTTTCACCACCTATTCACACTACACAGTATAAGCAGCTCCAGCACTCACATATGCTGAAACTAATTTCCTCTAAAACACCTCACTGCAAATCCTCTGTAATAACAGTCTCTGCAAGCACCTGATCATTCAAGCCTAAACACGGCTGATTTATGCATTATTTATTCATCGGACAGTAATGCAAAACATGATTAACATTCACAGCGGTGTGCTATAATTGCACACAGATCAATAAAACACGTCTACGGTCTAAACTGTGCTTTGTTCAACTTCTTTACTGCAGCACCGCTCCACAACCCCAGGTGGGGGGTTCAGGTTTCAAGCGCCAGATGTGAGGAGAACACACAGAGGAATTACATCCAAGACTGAAGGCTGAGACACTTTTCCTACAGACTCCATTCAAAAATAACTCTGGGAGCAGCGCGAACAAAAGAAAAGACGTCCAGACACTGATACATTTGTGTGCAGACTTTAAGCAGGAATAAACACAGAGCTCATGTCAAAGGGTTTGCAGAAAATGGAGAAAGGTTTAAGGGATCAGTTCCTACCTGATGCACTGAACTGACTGCTTCCAAGTGTGGTGGGCCTATTTTTCCCTCCGCCTACAGGTGGAGAGAACATCTGAAAGCACAAATACAGACACGAATCTAAAACCACAGCAAGGACTCGGCTATGTGGGGCGGAGATGCACAGTTCAGGCTTTTCCTGTCTGCTACTGATTTATGTTTTTCTATGAGGATTGAGACGCCGACTACAATTTTGTCCGATTCCGATTTTTTTCATAAGTATAATAAGACATAACAGAAACAAATGTGCAGCAAGCCCCTTCACAGAAAAGGAATGTTTGTAATTTAACGGAAAACTAATGCAATAAAAGATCATCTTATTTATGCAAGCCGGAGTTTCATCTGATATTTAGTAAACACAACAAAGTGCATCAGACAGTATGTGGTTTATTTAAGGAAGAGCAAATCAATTTTTTCTCCCTCTAATTTTACCTGCCAATTAAAAAGAAGAACAGACTAAAGTAACTCCTGAGCTCAACTCAAACTCTCCAGATTAATCATTTTTCATCTTAAATGACTTGGATCACTACATGTACAATTTCACAATTACAGTATTGTGATTTCTTTTTTCAAACCTTGATAATTTCCAGACTCATTTAGCTAAAAACAAATAGATATAATTTATATCCATCACCATTTTCAACACCAGACACTTTTACTATTTGACTGATGCTGTTGAGGTTAAAAATGTGCTGACTGTGAGTATATGGATTCCCCTGCAGAGCCAAACAGAACTAGATAACTGTGGGAACATTTTAGAAATAAATCACGTAAAAACGGGGTGGACCAATAACTTGGAGGGGAGTGGGCTGCTAGATCTGTGGCGAATGGGTGCAAACAACCTTGACAGTTCACATTTAAAACACAAAGAACAGCGCAGTCAAGGAACATAAGCTCAGACTAACAGTGAAATACCAAAAAACTATATTTCTTTAATGAATTTTCAAACCTCAAACTTGAGATGAATCACACCAACAGGTAATAACAAGGAGTCCTACCGCGCTAAAATCCAGCAGGTCACTCAATTCCTTATCAGTTCCGAGAGCGGCAATCCGCTGCTGAGGATTCATCCTGACGAGCTAGAAACCTGGGAGTAAAAGAACACAACAAACACAGACAGAGTCTATCAGCTCGCATCTCTGCTGCTTTATTTAACAGCGGGGTCTAGTTCCACAGGAAATCATCTCCACGGGGGGCATTTATTATGGGCGCAGAATAAAAAAAAGGACCATCGCCGTGAAGTAAACTTCGCTCTGCCGTTTCCGTCCTTATCACAAAGACGAAGGCAACTTAAACACATTGCAATTGATGAAATGGTGCTGAAGCGCGTCATAAACACATTGGGTTTGTATCTTTTACTCGCTGGTAAAGACAGATGAGGGAGCGCAGCTCTGAATGGACGCGTTAAGCCCAGGACCTGCAGCGTCGCATCAGCGCAGGGACAATATCACTCCGTAACGACGCCGCATGCTGATTGTTGCACATGTGTGCGACCCGCTGATAACGCTGCAACACGCCTCGTTAATGTCAGAGGTTTCTGGAGTCTGGTATGGTAGCAGGGAGCCGGTTTTCCCTGCGCTGAAGCGCCCAACGTTTCTGCGCTAGCCGCGGCTAACGCTAGCTGCAGTTACTCGTTCATGATGCAGCCTCTTACTACTGGCTTTGTTGGCTGTACAACGAGGAAGACAGTGTCGTTTCGGCGGCTAAAACCTAAATTAAAGACGGGCAACACAGACAGACAAGCACCGGACGTGACAAGCTCGGTGTCCAGCTCCAGAAAACAAAACGCAATGATGGTCTATATCTCTCTCAACTCCCAACTTCTTTCACGGGTCCGAAAGCTTCTGGCAAACTCCCCTTTGTATTTTACCTGTTTCTCGATTAAAATCCGGACTAGGGTGATCTGGTGAAGAGTCGCTTTCTTCCGACGCGCCTCGCAAAGGCAGAATTCGGGTTTAAACGGCGATACGTGGGAAAATTTCCTCTATATATCAGTTACGAGTTTCCCTTAGGCAGACATTTTTGCTTTGCAAAAAGCCTCAGCACCACGATGACAGCGGCTGTTGTATCCCTCCGCCGAGGGTCCCACACAGCGGGAGATGCTGTGGGAGCCACTGATGAACTGCAGCTTCATCACCGCGTTATTTACCGCTGTCCTCACATGTGATGGCTTCAAGCACAGCAGCGGCCACGGTATCATCCACGAGTGTGCCAAGGTTTCAACAACTAACCTGCTAGAGCAAGGGTACTTGACCTGGTTTGAGGTACCGAACCCACCAGTTTCATATGCGCAGTCACTGAACCCTGCTGTAGTGATAGATAAAATATGATCACACACACACACACACACACACACACACACACACACACACACACACACACACACACACACACACACACAC
>CAEGAF010037329.1:0-95762 GCA_903067075.1 Micropoecilia bifurca | reverse complement strand
GTGTGTGTGTGTGTGTGTGTGTGTGTGTGTGTGTGTGTGTGTGTGTGTGTGTGTGTGTGTGTGTGTGTGTTTACTTTTCAGATATACTTCGCATAGAGCCAGGAAGAATTTGGTCCTGATACTGTGATACAGTGTTGGCCAAATCAAAAATGAAATATTATTAAACACAATTTGTCATGAGCTACTGTGTGTTTTATTTTTTATTTTTTGCATGTTTTTCTTTTTTAATTTATTGTGGTCAGTGAATCAAACAAGATGATCATGTCTTGAACTGGGTCTGGCATTTATAAAGCCTTTTAGTCCATAAATATAGACATGCAATAATAGCTTAATTAGATTCATTAGTGTTTTGCCAAAGGCTTTAAAATGTATTCGCTGGGATCTAAACATGTTTTCATCAGATTTTATGGTAGTCCATTTGATAGTCTCTGAGTTATTTAAAAATAGCCCAATAATTGGGCTATTTTTAAAGACTACAGACTTTACCAAAATACCCAAGAGGCAAAAGTGAGTTTTAGTTCATCACAGCAGACAGTCAGCAAACACAGTGCTGATCAGGTCTTAGTGTGTGTGTCACCCAGTAAAGCTTTGGGGCCTGTGTGATTTGCTGTCAGCGGGACCCAGATAGACGAAGGCTGCCTATGGTGCTTTTGTGATTATTAACAAGCTCTCCTGTGAGTAGTTACTGTGGAAAAACAGCATGAGTGAGTAGAACAGTTGAAACCTTTAACAGGATGTTGTGAGAGAAGCTAGAGAAGTAAAACATTCTCCATTTGACTCTAAACCCTTCTTTGCACTGTCTTTGAGTAGCAATGTGCAAGAAGTACTGCCTGTGACTGAAACAACACGGAGATGCTGTTCTAAAGCGATATAATCCAAGCAGATATGTTCTCTGTCTTCCTGTGGGAACAAATGTTTGCCCTGACATTAACTTCCCTGAAATGTTTCCTCTGTGTTATTGATCCATACTTTTTACATCGGGTTGCCATATTGTAAATGAATCAACAGCTCATCAGCTGAAGCACAATTGACAGTTCTCATCAATAATGATCAGTAATTCTTTATTATTGATCTAAACAGTGTTGAAATCCAGATAACTGGCTAAACTTTAGCATTTAAACCTCTGATTAGAAGTCATTCAGCTGTTATCTCTGCATATTTAGTTGTGGATCTGTCTCACTGTGAACTGGATGGACTTTCTTAAAAAAAAAAAAAGACATCATGTAGCTGGCAGTTTATGTTGCTCCAAAGGGCACATATTGTTCGGCGTTGATGGTGACTTCACACATGCACGTATTACCCATGCAACGTGAACTAATGCACTGCCACTCCATGACAGATGCTTGCTCTTGAGCTCTGTGCTGATAACCAGCTGGTTAGTCCCAGCTCGCTTTAGTCCGGAGGACACAGTTCAGGATTTCTGAAAGGATTTTTAGCGTTAGCTTCGCCAGACAACAGGACTTCTTCCAACTTTTCATTTAACATAAACTTAGGTTGTCTGAGAGGAATGTGAAAGGGGGATTTTGTTTTTGTCTGTCATTATTTTTGCCAGGAACTCACATTTCTACCCACAGTTCAAGAACACACATTTCAAGCTATTTGATGTATTTAAATTACTCTTATGAATTTCTTTGTTTTTTTTGCATGTTTCTTTTTATTGTCCCTTCATAGGAGAGTTGATTGGCAAACTCTTTTTGGTGTCCCTAGAGATGCACTGACATTAGCTGAAGACTGGACTCTGCTGACTTTACTTTCAACTTCCCTGACTGGTAACAGGTCAGTGGGAAATTAAAAATCCAGCCTTTTTTCTTATGAGTGAATACAAGATGCATATGTGCTACCAGGTTACTCAAACAACGTGATCCTGTGTAGATTGGTGTATAAAGTCTCCTATGTAGTCATAATTGAATGGATTAACAATATAACATAGCAATACATTTTAGCATTTTCTTATTAGATAATGTTTAATGTCTTGCGATGAATCAGTTTACATTTTCAGGCTTGTAAAAAGACATTAAAGCTACAACTCTACCTCTGTCTTTTAGTTTGAAGGATTTACTATATTTGTTTTGTTTTTCATGTTATAGTGATAGATATCCACCTATTTTATTTGTTTTTTTAAGCACTTTGTGGTTAAGACAGGTAAATATTTTTTGGAGGGGAGTTAAAGATAAGGATTTTGCGACAGTATTGAAAATAAATTAGAATCTGATTTAAAGAAAACAAATAGGTTTTGGCATGTCCCACCAAAATTGGCAGTAAAATCTCTCATCCTTGCATCTCTTATAGAAACATGACTAAGCACAGACAGTGGATGGAGAAAATGTGTTGATGTCGAGACGAGGCTTGTTTACCGACAATATTTCTTTGAAGTGTTTCTGTTTATGCAGCCATGTCCAGATCAAAACCAGACGCTGATATTCTACTAATTTACAACCAATTGTCTGGGTTGCGTGGCCTACTGGAAGCCATTTCAGTGAGTGTGTCATGAATGGTTAAACTGTGAATCTTTTTTGGACATTTGGGAATCTAAATAAATAGTAAATCAAATCTCTCTTCAGCAGGAAGTACTTATTTACAGGAAGATTAGCAAACTGCGGCTATTTGAGGCCGGACACATTTTGAAAAGCCTTAAGAGTTTAAGTTAAAAACGGTTTAAAAAGGACATTAGGTCATCCTTATCTAACACTGGTGACCCCTGCCGTCCCACCCGCCGTAATGATCAACTGTTCTCCAATGCGCCACTGATTGCTTCAGACTCATTTAACATCATTAAGGTCACGTTATGTGACTATAAGGTCGGTGTTATAATTCAGTCTGTGTGTCACTGCAAAGTGCGGTTTTGTGAGTTCGGCCATCTGGTCGCCTGCTGTGGGTGTCCAAGATGTTGTAAGAAGAGGCTGACCTTCACAAATGTACACTTGGTGCTTGTGCAGCGTTGTTGGCTGGCCACGTGAGCTCAGGCTTATTTTGAAAGAAAACCTCACTCGACCTCTAAAGAAGTGCATTAAAGCAAATGTCTTAAAAATTATTTGATTTGTCATGCTTAGAGTTCCTATGTTTTCCACACACGGTTCATTTAAGTACCTTGCTGACCATACCTACTGGAAATTGTGCCTAGCTCTATAAATGGACCAGCTGCTGACCTGATTGTCTGTTAGTAGAAACGGGACTCTTGATTCGCTTCGAAGAAAAGAGGACGCGTGTGTGCAACGAAAGCAAGCAAAACATAAAAGCAGTTTATATTTAAGTTCCACATCTGTGCGTTGGAATGTAAAGATGGATGCCTTACTGTTGTAAACTCACAGTGGTTTGCAAACATTTCAAACACCTTTAACAGACTTCCTCACACGATGACCACAAACCCTGATGTATTTTATTGGGAAAGAAGGAAAATTATCTGAAAAGTATGACGGGCATTTATTTTTAGCCCCATGTAAATTAAACCCAAAGCATCAGATTGTCACCAGAAGTCATCTACTTAATAAATAGTCCATCTGTGTACACACTTAATATCAGTAAATGTAGTGGTTTTCAGAAAGCTTCTGAGGTTTGCTGGAAAACATTAGGAGACAGTCGGCATCATAAAAACCAAAGGATCACGAGACAAGGCAGTAATAAAGTTTTGAAGAAGTTTAGAGCAGCATGAGGTTATAAAGGAATATCCCCAGCATTTCTTTAAGCACAGTTTAACCCATTATCCAAAAATGGAAAGAGTGACTTAATTGCAAACCGTCCCAACAATTTTGCCATAAATGAAAAAATTTGCACTCCAAAAATCTGGCTTTTATTAGTGAGAGGCTATAGGCCTTTGTTGAAGCAGTCTCATTTGCAGAATACTTTATGTAGAACAAAGTACTTTTTGTTTCTATAGGCATGCATTTTGCATGCAAGTAGAAATGCCTAACAATACACAACACCCTAAAAGCACAATCTCTTTGGTGAAAGGAAGTGACGGCAGCATCATACTGTATGATTTTCTTCAGCATGGACAAAGATGCCGGTCAGAGCTGCTTGGAAGATGAGCTAGATAGATATACAGAATGGCACAGTGAAAGTCCAGAGCTAAATTCAACTGTGAATTTGTAAATGTGTGTTCAGAGATGCCCCCTCATCCAGTGTGACTGAGTTTCTTATTTATTTTTTTTACAATTAGAAGAGGGTGGGGGGTGAAAATAACATGCAGAGCTTGTAAAAACAAATCCTAAGATACATGCAGCTGTGGTTGCAGCAGTTTTAACATGGCACTGTATGAAAAGATTCAGTAGGTATGGATACTTTTTCAAATCCCTTTGTGCTTGTCGAATTCTCCAGTCACACAGCTCAACAAAAGGCAGCAATGGCTGATTATTTTGGCTCATGCTCTGTTCAGAGGAAACTGTTTCTTTTCCTTGGAGCCTTATATGGTTCACAATTGTTCTCATCTTCTTCCTTCTTGTTCCTCTTCCTCCCATCCCCTCCTAAAAATGTCACTGTCCTTGTTTTTGCCCTATATAACAAACTGGACCATGCACTGAAAACAAACTCCTACATTGTGTCAATGTCCTCTCAGTCAATGGAAAAAAGCATGAAGATAAAATCTTTTGTCTTCATCAAGCTGCTCATTCCAAGAAAGTTAGTTTTTTTTTTTTGTTAATGTTTCTCAGATAATTTTTAATTCATTTGAAAATGCTTCCAGAAGGGCTAGTGTGAAAGTGAGACTTTCTCTGTTAACCTTCTGCACTAATGTTTTTTTGTTTGTTTTTTGCATTATGTCCTGAACTAGCTTGCTTTCACGCCCCTTACATTAGAAGCAGGTTTCAATAGTGTAGTCAGTGAGAATCCTGACCAGAGCTCACTTACTTTTTGCTTCCTTTCTTGCCTCTTTTAGTCGATCTTGTGCAAGCAGCTTCATTCGGTCCAGTGTGAAACCGAGTGAAGATGCAATTATCTCTTGAGGAGAAAAGTACCGCACCGAAGGCAAACTCCCGATAACAACAGAAGCTCTCGCCTCCACGGCGTGACGTCTGCGCCGGGATTAGTAAATTGCTGTGACAGTCTGACATTTGAACCCTGGGGTAGAGCTCGCTGGGGGAAGTTAGGCTGCTGATGCTTGATAATGATTGGGCTCTGACAGTGCCTGTTTGTGTTACTGTGAATGCTGGTAGTGCAGCGGCAGTGTCCCTGCAAGAGCTTGTGTCATGGTTTTTTTATGATGAGCGTAGATTTAAGGATTGCTGGTTAATCCTTCAGGGGTCGTCGGTGCTGGGAGGTAATGGCTCACTTGGCTGCATAGTGTTGTCGGTCTCCGCCCAGTGGTGTGTGTGCGTGTTCAGAAAACGATGTTCTATATGAGCAACTTTCTGTATGCATGTAATGTTTTTATGGTCATGTTTAAAAAAAAAGAAGTTACTATTTCAATCAGATTCTATTACCCCATTGCTCTTTCCTCTGTTGATGCTAGAAGGTGGAGAGGTCACAGTGTTTTTATTTTTATGAAGGATGATATCAAATCTATAGCTGAAGACTCTCACCACCACTCTAAAACCTACACCCTGAAAGTCATCATAGTTTATGTAAAACATGCCTTATGAACTAAAATCCAAGTTGTCTTTCAGTTCAGGGCTGTACATAAGATAATAAAGAACGTCTAATTTGTTGACTTGTAAATGTAGTGTTGTTTGGGTACAGGCGTTGGCATGGATTTTTTTTTTCTGCTGGTCAGGTCAGGTCGAATCCTAAGCAACAAGTTGACAGCTCATGCAGAGTTCTGGGCAAGTGGATGCTACATGAGACCATTTGAGCCATCTTTTTTTTAATTTATTTTTAGATGTGCTGAGTAGGCTGGTCAGAATACTATGGAGCGTTTCAGTACATTTGTTTTAGGGCGTTACATCTGCCTAAAACAGATGTTGAGTAGCTACTGTAAAATATATTGTCAAATGGGATTTTTTTATCCGTCACTGCAAGCATTATGTCTGTTTTGATTCATGTTGCAAATGATTAGTTTGAAAGTGCATCACAGTATTGGAAAGATACGGTTTCAAATGTTCAAAGTTTTTCATCATATCACTTTTGCAGCTTACATATGTCTTTGTTGAGATGCCAGAGAATGTACTTGGTTGAGGCACATCTGGGGACGACAAGGGCCGTTTTTTTTTATTTTCTCCACTTGGAGACTGTTTCACATGCAGTGGAATGTCTGACAAATTATTTTGAGGCCTCGTAAAATCTCTAACCACTTATGAACTTCCACAGTTTTCTTTCTGACAGCTTCAGACTGCTCCTTTGATTTTTACCTTGGCGCTCCGCCTTACTGAAGTAACTTCATATTTAATGTTTAAACGAAGCAAACCTCCTTCTAAATGTTGTGTAGCAATCTTTTAGTCTTGGACACCTGGTGTGATATGCGTGTGTGTAACTTTTGACATTACTAATGGCATTTTATTAAATATAGTGGGTGTCCTAATTTAATCCCTGCCAGAATTTCTGTTTATTGCATTGCACAAAAAAATGTAATTGACATAAACCGGCATGTTGGACAGAAACGGGTTTTAAGTATGGAACCTATTTTTATTTGCATAGCATTTTGTGCTATTTAAATGTTACCCAGCTAAAAATAATTTGAAATGCCACATTTATTATCATTATGAAGGATGAGGGAAAGTAATGCCAAACTGAGAAGAAATACTGAGCTTAGGGCTCGCAGCACATCTTCCAAGAAACAGTAGGTGCAGCAAGTTATTCAAAAAATACCAACATAAAACTTTAAAATATAAAACTGATCGACTTTTTCAGATTAAAAAAAAAATCTGCAATCTGATTTGTGTGCTTCTGTTGTTTTGTCACTAAATGAAACACAGAATTCATAAGCAAAGCACTCTGCTGGTGCCATGATATACAAATATTTGAGAAAATATTTATTGAAGGTATTTGCTGGCATAATTCACACCTCTTTGTTTTAAAAGTGCCTCAGAAAATTACACTGCTTTTATTGAAAAACCCTTTATCTTTTCTAAACGTAGTGGCAGCAAAGATGTAATTTAGGCAGAACTTATCTCCTTTATTTAAATGTGTCAAAGGCAAAGGGTAGGTTTGTGGAAAAACACTATAATATTGAAACTAATTATTAAATGCTATATCAGTAAATCTAGCTGCATTTTTAATAGCACCTCAGTTTTGCAGCAAGGGTTTTTTTGTTCAGAAAAAAACAGACAGAAATGCCTTTTCATTTGTCAGTTTTAGCAGATTAAAATGATGTTGCTGCATTTTGTGGGCCTTTTAGTGGATTTATTATGTAAGAGAGCTGAAATTTGATTTGTTTGAAATGCCAACCAAATAAAAAATAATGAAATCACCAAAAAGGTAGCAGCAGTTTTAGTCGGATGCTTTTAGTGAGCTCTACAAATTAAAAAAAAAAAATAAAATCCCAGTGTTTGAGCATGACCTCATTTTGGACCTTTTGTCTACTCATAAATGTTTCATTGTAGTGTCCTCACTGTTGCCATTTGCTGGGCAAAAAAGGTGTTTCATCTGATGAAAACCTCATTCAAGCTCCAGAGTCCGAGCTCCTGCTCTCTCGCGGGTCACACTCATTCAGCTCATTAAATTTCAGCGGGGCTCCTGCGACGCGGCTGTGCTGGAGGGTTGTGAGTCACCTTCATTCACCTCGCCAGGCACAAGTGACCTCACTTGGAGATTTGGGATGTTTGTTTTTTGCAAATATTTTAACATTTGAATGCGGATTAGAAATCTCCCAAAACGCATGCAGTTTAAAAGATATATTTGACAATATAAGACGACGACGTTGAGAGGCTTTTTCCAAAAACAAACGCCCGTGCATTTTATCGAGGTATGTGTGATGGACCAACACGAAGCAGTTAATCATTGTGAAGTGAAAGGCTGTACATGGTTTTTTAAAACGGCTACATTTCATAGCAACTACAGTTGCAAGTTTCCAGAGATACTGTGTATGTCAACCATATTTCCACATTTACAGTCTCTTAATTTCTGCCCGTCCGTCTTTGCCCATCAAGATTAGTCGTATTTAATAAAGAGCCTCTGTGAATGTCAATTTTCAAGTTTTGCTTCAGATTCTCAATTAGATTTTGGCCTAAGCCGTTTTAGCATATGATGTCATCAAAACCATTCAACTGCTACAAATATACCATGCCAACCAAAACGCATGGTATATTTGTTTTTTGTTTAAAATATCATAAATTCCCTTGCACTATTTCGTGCTGACCTGTTACAAAATAAATGATACCAATAACATATGTTGATAATTGTAGCTGTTATGTGACAGAATGGGAAAAAAGGTGCATGAATGTCTCTGCAACGCCCTGTGTATTTACAGCCCTTAACTAAACGTGGCAAAAACTTTATAGCATAACGGCGCTCTAGTTTGTGTTGATGAAACCTGACAGTGTTATAACAAATCTAAAGAGGCATGAAAAGAGCCGGGTTTCTGACATGAGACCAATTCACTGTCCCTAAAATAGGCTTCCTAATAAATCATTTACAAATGCATTTATTCAAGTATGTCACAAGTGTTCTGACCCCTGAGGGTTAATATCCTCTTTTTCAAACGAAGAACCATCCGCCCAGTTTTGCTCGGCGGATGGTAATTATCATTCGGTCTACCTCAGGCCCAGTTTTGTTCTTTTCATGCTAATTTGTTTTGCTCTGTGTTGACATTGTTTGCACCTCCTCTACAAGCAAAATATCCATCTGCTTTGAGTCAAAACAGTAATAAAGTTTAAGGAGGCCACTGGCAAAAATAATTTTTCATGCCTGAATTTGGGGTTACAGTGTCAGTTTAATGGATGTCCTTTATTATATTTAGTTTTACTCGTTTTCGTCTGAAGGGTTCATATGTTACGTATGATCAAAGACAACATTATAACCAGAGAAAGCATAAGTTTAGTCTCTTGCTAAGTGGAACAATAGCATGCTTTCACATCATTTCCCAAGGGTCCCGCTTTGCGTAATAAACGACATCAACGGCCGATGATGTGCTCATCCATTCTAAGACATCTGCAAAATAATGTGTGAAAAGCACCAAATGCTTTAGCATAATCTCTAAATTAGCAAAACTGCCGCTGCTGTTATCTAGCAGTGAATTTTGGGGTTTTGTTGTTGTTGTTTTTTTTTGGTCATCTCCCAATTTCTCGACTATATTTGTAGTGCTTTGCCATTGCATGTTGTTCATTTATTATTAGCCATTCTGTGTTTATATATTGTTTTATAAATCTGTTTTCTGTCTTAACTTTGTCATTGTCTTGGATTCATGCGTCATCACTGTAAACACTCAACTGTTTCTTCTTACAAGTCAGTCATCCTCCTCCACAAATAAACTTGCCAGCCAATTCATTCAACCCAGGAGTTCTTCAGTTGTGCTCTCTGTCTTGCTGGTTGTACTTTGGCTTTTGGTTTTTTAAGGCTTTGGGTTTTTCACCAAACCACGATCGCAACCTCAACAAGCTGTGTGTGACACTCAGTTCCCAGTGGAGCCACATTTTCAATTGCTTTAAACTTATTAATCATTGGGTTGCCAGTAGATATGAGCGTCTTTTGAGTGAGTAACTATTTTCTTTTGTTACTCATCTCAATAGCTTTTTACACGTAATATAAACAATAAGTAAATATGATCTCTATTCATGTCGTTTTTTTAAAACCACATTTTGGGACAGTCTGACCTCCTTCTTGCTGGGCACAAACATCTGCAGCCAACACTGTGATTATGAGTGAGAACAGTGTAATTAAATGCATATCTGAGGTTTCAATTTTCAAGAATTGTTCACAGAACTTTAATATTATAAGCCTTAGTCTTAGACAGTAGATTATTTGTTGGCATACAAACAATACTTGTTTTCCAAGCATCCCTTGGCAGTATTTATTTGGCCTCCATCATACTTTTATTAACAAGAATCCCACTAATGAGTCTAATTTCTATGACACAGTTTGGAATTGAATGCCATTCAACATTTTCAACAGCATTTCTCCTGATATTTGCACAGTTTTATTTTCATATTTTGTAAATATCCACTTGATCGGCGTACGCTATCTGTGATAACTGCACAGTTTTATTCTTTTTTATTTTGACCTTATTGTACAGTGTATTATTCTTAATTGTGTTTCTATGTTTTTTTTATTTCTTGTGTCTTTGCTGTTGTTGCACTTGGATTTTCCCACTGTGGGACAATAAAGGACATTTCTACTCATTTGACAAAAACATTTTAACGTTCTGATTAAAAGCTGTTTTAAGTGCTTTCTAAATATTTTTAAGCTACAAAAAAGACTCTGCAAACTGGTATTGTGTCATGATTTTATACAGTACAAAGAGCAACACCGGTGACGAATTGTGTAAGAGAATATTTTAGTTATATAAACATTAAACATTCGACTTAATTAGACTAAATCAGCGTAGCGGTTCGGCAGCACACAAAGCACTCCTTCTTTGTTGTTGTGATTTAGACAGAAAGGTTTATAAATGATAATTTATGTATCTATGCTGAAAAGTTTCATATCTGCATTTGCATTTGGAATTGATGCTTAGAGGAAAGTAGGTTAGCCTAAATGTTGACAGGCGGCTGGGAATGTCGGCTTACTGCTTTGTGATGGATGCAATGCTGGGCTGACGGAAGCTCAGACAGA
Organism: Micropoecilia bifurca; assembly: GCA_903067075.1. Lineage (NCBI taxonomy): Eukaryota > Metazoa > Chordata > Actinopteri > Cyprinodontiformes > Poeciliidae > Micropoecilia > Micropoecilia bifurca. The sequence goes on along the minus strand of CAEGAF010037329.1, from coordinate 85,127 downwards.
CATCCTTTTCCTTTATTCTGTATTGTGTCAAAAGCCTTTTCTGCTGCCGTATATTTCTGTCTCCAAATCTGTTCATCTACATTAATCACAAGACACTGTCATCTGTCAGCTCTTTTTTCTGTTGCCTTATGAAAAGTCAAATTACTAAATTATGATGCGAGTCTGTTACTCACATTCACAATGTCCTCTTAATACGCAGTTGTGAACATTATAGTTTACATGCAGCTCTAACATGAAGGGAAGGAAGTCTCTGTAACTTTTAAGTTGATGTATCTTTACAGAAAAAGACAGCAGGAATCATAACATTTGAACTGTAGTTGCATTTGCACTTTTAGTCACTTCATCAATTTTTCATCAAGTCTGCAAATCTTCTCCTTATGACTAAAAATGCCAAAATCTCCATTCTGAACATAAAGCAAAGATTTAAAGGGCCTATATAAGCGCATAAATCCAAAGCAAATACATTAACTTGTCATTATGACCATAGAGTTTGATAAAAATGTTTTGTTTGTGTGACATACTTTCAAGTTTTTGATGCACGACCTTTGAACGTTTACTATATTATCCCTAAAGATTGAACTATGAATCAAATTCTCTCCTTTTACTACTGTCTGCTAAAATAACGTGCTATTATTATTACATGTATAATGTTGTCAACAGCATTTGTCGCTAATTTGATTTTGATTTAGAAAAACAGCTGTTAAAGAAGGAAGCAGTGTATTTGCAATGCAGTATACTAAAATACATCCACATGTGTTCCTCCAATTAACTCAGATTCAGTGAGTTAATTGATCAAAAGTTTACAAAACCATGGCATCATTATCTGGGCTTTCTCAAAATGTTTTAAGGTCATTTGAACCTTTTTGAATGTTAAAAATCTTTAAAATGTTCATTATTTTGACATTTAGCAAATTGAAATCATTTTGGTAATCCTAACTGACCTAAACAGGAAAAAAGTTTCCCTGATCTAATTTCAACTAGGAGAGGGGTGAGGAGGGGGGGGGGAGAAGTGTTATGCATCTTTCCACTCTGTGTAAATAAATTTATAAGTTCAGCGCATTTTCACTGAGGACTAACGTTTCTATTACTGATGATGATTTCAGATCAGACTGCCATATGGGCGCGTTCTTAGATGCCGTTCCAGAAACCTGAAAGCAAACCTCCAGATGCTGATGAGGAAGCCAGCTGGCAGTCTGGCTCTCACGGGCTTATTTAAAAACTTAGCACAGTCTTAAATTTGCTCTCTTGTTTCTACCCCAATTGCTTCAGTCTGAATACCTGCTTGCAATGTTATTCCTTTCGCTAAAGTTCAACCTGCACGGCACGAGCCCACCCGAACACGGCCCCCGCCTGCATCTCCCCCCTGCTGAGTGTGCTGGAGGTGGCCTTCACCTGGGGACATCAATATTTCAGGCTTTCTCTGTGCAGGCACTCACAGGGCACGCTGATCATTCAGAGTCCCTGGAGATGCTGATGTGGAGACAGATAAGCAGAAAGAGCGGACAGTAAATTACAGAGCCAGCATGAGAAGGTCGAGACATTAAGGAGGTGGAGAGGGCGGGACGTGAAAGTGGTAGTGGGTATTTTAGACAAACGGGAAACGGATGTGAAAGGAGGTGAAAACCGGCAATAATTAGACGCGCGTGTTTTTTGGCTGTTGCGTTTCTCGGGGAATGTAAATGTGAAGAAATCCCTCGTCTTGAGCAACGAGGACATAATCACGATGATGATTGGCGATGTATATTCATGATTTCAAAAGAATCCATCTGATTAAGAAGAACATTAGGAAGCTAATCGTCTATTGAAAACAAAGCAATAGCATAAGGGACAGATGAGGAAAACGTGTGCAGGAGACAGAAGACGTAACAAAAGGGTGAAATAACGGGATGGACGGTTAATTTAGTGGAGCTTCAGCAGACGCTGATCAATGCCCCATCTGACTGCTGATGACAGTACGTCTCCTGCCCTCTCTTCCTCCTCATGCTGTCCTCCTTTTGTCTCTGCGTGAAAGAACCCAACTAACCAACTGTTGCTGCGACTACAGCTGCTGCCACAATGGTGGTCATTAGGGGTCGTTACCATAGCGAGAAGGGTCTAGGGGACAATCAGGGAAGAGCCTTCATTCACTGTGATCACTAACGTAAACTCCAGTTGTTTGCTTCACATTCACACAAATTAATCTGGAACTCTTGTTGACTCGTGTGTAGAAGCAGAATTCATGAATGTCCATTAAAGTATTTTCTATTGTTTTCAGCAGACAATTACTGAAACTCAGACATTGTGAGAGCAACAGCGTTTGGCAGCAGCTTTGCACATCCGATCAACATTTATTTCTGCATGGGATTCACAACGTAAATTGCACTAAATACCATAGATTTTCAACAGAGCCAGCAATTTACACCTGTTTTTGGGACAGTCGAACTGCTGTTTACCCTCTCTAGTCACATCTTTAGCACTCTTGACGGCAGTAGGATAAGATACTGAAGTGTCAAGTGTCAGGGCTGGAGGTCACATCAGACATTGTCTTGCGGAGACAGTGACTGATACGTCTGTGCGAAAATATCAAAATAAAAGCACTTCCTGTTCTGTTAGTGCAAAAATTAATAAAATAATTGAAATTGAAATTATTAAAATTCTCCAATTTAGGAAAGGGAAAATGCCTCCAAACAATATGTAGTGGAATAAAAACTCATTGACAAATTGAACACAGAAAAAACAAGTGTTAGCTGAGTCACTGAAAAGACTTAATAAAAAGAATGTCAATTGATTCGAAAGTCAAAATGTTACTTTTTTTTACTATTCTTTGAACATGAATGCCTATGTATTTCTAATGTAATAAATCTAACTTTTTATCAATTTTCCAAGGAATACAACGTGCCTTTACCATGATTTTTGTTTTTTGTTATTTTATTTTAGGCATAGTCCTCCTTGTAGCATACAGTGGTTGGTGCACTCTTGCAGTCCAGAGCTATTTGGACTAAGAAGCTTTAAACTTTACTCATAATGAGCCATGAAGAAAGATTTTTTTTTGCTCTTTTTGTTCAATAAAAACTGGGTTTATTTTACATTAGTCTAACTTTGACCAGGTGCTACATCATCAGTTGATGTGGTTCTGTACACAATATTGTCTGTTTCCATTGTAGAAGCAGCCCGTGCAAGCAACTCATGATGCATCATTCCTGGATTTGCTTCTGCTGCCGGTCTGTAGGTGTAGACTGGACAGCTCATTTATTAGAGGACAGAAAACTTCTGCTTGAAATAAACTCAAGAAATACTAGAAATACTAGTTAGTGCCTTTGAGTCTTTGTCATGCTGGGATTTTTACAGGACAAACAAACCTACATTATTTTTAAAAACCATAATTGAGAGGAAAAGTGTTAATTTAATGCAGATTTTTCTCTGGTCGACAGGTTCAAAATTGTCGACTCAGGCTCAATAAACCTTCTCTAATATTTGTTAAAATTCTCTTGCTTGCAGTCATCAATAAGCTTTCAGCCATAATTCTGTCTGGATATTTCAACACACTTCTTAGCATTTGGTGAAGTTGGCACGGAAGCAACTTTTAAGTATAGTCCACAAATTTAAAACAGGATCAGGCTCAGGGATTTGGGAAGGCCATTCACAAAGCTTAACGTAAGCCCTTTTTTGTATCCATTTTAAAACTACTTTTGATTTGAATTTGAGATGATTTTCCTGCTGGATCACTCTAAATGTTTGCCTATAAACCATGTGATCCAAATCACCATCCTCAGAAGAAAGTGAACTAGTTAGGATGTTAGGCAGGAACACAAATATTACCAAGAAAACCGTCATCACTGCCCATAGAGAAGCCAGTTTTTCATCAAAATTGAGAGAAATTGAGCGAAAATGAACTCCTACCCCAGCGGAAATTTGCTGATTCATGGACAAACCAAAGGCCTTTTACAAAAAGAATAGTTTGACACCCAGATAAAGACGGAACTATTTGGTTACAGTGACAAGATTTGTGCTTGACAGAGTCGAGGTAAAAAAAAAATGTCACAACTGGTCAGCGTGCTGGTGCCAAAATCATACTGTGGAGCTGTTTTACTGTCTGTGGTGGGGGAACTGGGGTGCGATCTTCTTGATTGTTCAGTTTCCCTTCAGCCCAGCAGCTAAAAACCTGGAAACAACTGGGTGTTTCAACACAACAGTGATCTGAATACACAAAATGAATGCTTAAAGTCTGACTCTGTGCTAGGCAGCCAAACATTGGTCAAATGTTCAATCACAATTAGAAGCTTGTTGATGGCAAAAAAAAAAGTGTTGCTAAGGTACGCATTCAAACATTAATGTATGCATCTGTCATTCAACGACATAATTAACGACATTCATGTCCATGACAAGATAGGTGTATGTAAACCTGTGACACTGCTCTTCTGCTCTTCCTATCATAAAATACTCACTATAAATTTACAAGCTCCGGCTGATGGGCTGCTGTAGTGATACTATCGTCGGTCACAGTTGTTCATAGTAACAGGAATTTCAAATTAGAAATGAATCATGTTTGTGGTTGCATGTAAAAGAATTTCTCTTTTAATCAAAGCACATTAATGATTCAAAATAATCGACTCAGTGAACAGGTAATTTGATTCCATTGAGGTTTGGCCATCTCCTGAGATTAAACCAAATGTTTTTTGTTTTTTTTATCTGTCTGAGACGGGGGCAAGACAGAATGAAAATGCGGTCGATTCGCAGACAAAAAGGCAAGACCTTCAGAAAATTGCCTTGACACCCATCACAAGTACCATGGGAACCATCAATGTCTGCACCAAATTTCACAGCAATTCACAAAGGACTTGTTGAGTTGAGTTTAGTTGCGTTAGCAAATATAAAAGCTCTGTCTGACTGCTGTTGTACTTGTCATCTGTATTAATCAGAAATCCCATTAATGACTGTGTTATATGATTTCACAACAAAAAAAAAGATGTTTCAACAGCAAGCACATCTGTCAGCTGTGATGGACTATTTAAAGAAGCAAAGTATGCCAGAGCAAAGCTTCACTTATAGGGGACAAGAAGTAGAGCAGGAAGTAGAGCAAGAAAGTAGCACTCGCAGGGAAAAGCTAAATAAAATGATGCCTCTCGCTGCTGCAAGCTTCAGTTTTTCAGCAGCAACGACTGATTGGATGCAGAACTTTGCAGAATTATTCACACCCCTTGAACCTTTTCACGCAAAACAGTCTTTTAATGGTGGAGTGTATGAAAAAAGATAAGCGGTCTGACAAACGAATTCATTTAGTTTCACCAACTTTACTCTGATGCCCAAAAAAAAAACAATTCAGTCAAGATAACTTTACCCGTAGAAATCGTCTAGTATGTATACACACATGAGGACAGCATGCGTAACGTTATGTGTGTTGGAAAATAATCTGTGCACTGTGGAGCACGGCTGTTTTCGTCAGCACGGTCAAGAAAATTAATCAGTTCATGAAAACACCACTGAAGCTAATGTAACAGGGAAACATTGGAAGAAAACCTGCAGATGACTGAAAGGGAGAATCGACTTCTAACAGGACAATGAGCAAAGTGAATGCAAACCGTTTGTACCGCGGTTTATGTGAGCTACTTATGGCAGAGCACATTTTGTGCTGGACTCTTTGTGGTCTTATAACCATCTTTGACCCGAAATATTTTTGATACTGATCTCACCGATGAGTCTTTGTGTGTGTTTGATTTCGTGGGGTAGTGTAATGTGAGAAGCTTCTAAAATATGCAGCTTTTAAGGGTCTTGTGCTTGTCATCATTGCAAGGGTTTATCAAAAGGCCTTACCTGGCCATGACCCACAGACGGAGCTCTGGCTGATTGACTTGGAGGCCTCGTGCTAAGGGTATTCTTCTGTTTCTGACTGTGAGGACAAAGGACAAAGGTGGAGTAGAAAGACTCCACTCCTCTCTCATTGACTGCGCAGTGAGACTTTGACTTGATCAAAAGAGGCACCTGCTGCGATACTGAAAGTGTGAGAGAGAGTCGGCCTTTGCTCTGTATCGATCTCGCTTTGGGATCGTCTGAGCAGACTATTCTTTTTGTAAAACTTAGAAACGAGACAGGGGGGGAAAAAGCTATGCACACGGGCTTTGGGGTCTGAGAGTGCAGTTAGACAATGTGACAAAACAAAAAACAGCAGCACGTTAACAGAAAGAGTCAGGCGACAGTGATCGGGACGAGCAGCGGGGAGGCCGTGCGGCTCGCAGCGAAGCGCTCGGATCTGGCTCACGCTGGCTGCCTCAGCTGAAAGTGTGTCATAAGAAAGCTAGGCTAATGCACCGTGTTAATGTTGCTTCAGTGCGCTGCTGCAGCATTCAGCACTTACTGTTACTGTCAGCACAAGTCATGCCCTGAAAACCAAAGTTATGCGCGTAACAATGAAGAGCTCAGCTTGTATACATGAGCAAATGAGGGTTGCTGGAAAATCAGACCTGCCTTCGCCTATAATCACTGCTACTTTAGAAATAGTTTATTTCTTTTTTCTTTTTTTTTTCTGTGCAGATAAATTCCCGAGGTCGGCAAAAGAAAAGCCCTAGGCAGACTGACAATAATAGCACCAGTATCACTCTGATGAAAGGTACTGATTACAATAAATCGTGTTATGAGCGATGCTACTAAAGGGAATGTATTATGCAAAATTGACTATTTCCCCGTTTCTGTACTTCCATTTGAGTCTCGCAGTACAAGCGCTTAAAAAGAACAACCATCCATTTTTTGGTGCTAAGTTAATGTTGTTTGGTGTCTAGAAAACGAGCAATTTCAAAATCTCAGTCACATTTGATGGGATTTCAAGCCCAAGAACACTGTACCAGTTGTCAAACATGAAGGTACTTGCACTACAATAAGGCTTTGTTGCAAAAGGACAATCACAAAAATCAAACTGGTTTCATGCTATGCAAAGATGAACTTTAAGCTGTATGAATGGTCTTCCGAAATCCCCAACTTCATCATCATTAAAAGTATTTAAACTTCCCCTCTGCAAAGAAACAAAACAAATTAAATGAGTTCAACAGTCTCTGAAATATCCAAAGCTTGCTAAATGTGCTGTTTAAATTCAAAGATCTACGTGAGATTTACACAAACGATGAGTCAGAACTATAGTTTCTCCTTCATTTTTTGTCACATTTTTGGTTTATAGTTTTTTAATTCTTGTTTCAGACGTGTCAAAAGTTGCTATTATGCTTTTCAATGGCTTGTTCAGAGAACCTATTAGATTGTAGAAGTTGTCTTTTCAACAACCTTAATCAAGAGGGTATCTGTTTGAAATGTAGGCATTTGCCACAAAACATTTATTTTGTTTCCCACTACACCAGTCTGCAATATTAATGGGACAACATGAAACAACTATTAGGTGTGTTTTTCCCACAGGCATAAAAAGGAGATATGAAACCACTGCTGAAAAACAATCTGGACAAGTCACCACTACAGAGTTGCAGACCGATCTCCAACCTTCAAACTCATCAGCAAGGTTATTGAAAAAGCTGTTTCAGATTCATTCTTACCAATGAAGAACTGCTGTGATAGCTAAATGTTTTCACTGCACGGGTAATAAACAAATGAATAAAATGCAAAGAGAAAGAACTTAAAAAACATTTTTTATTAAATCATAAAAATGCTATACTGTATTAAGTCAAACTATGCCTTTGTTGTGCGATGATGATACGTAAAAGTCACATTATGCAACAGGGGAAAAAAAGGCTTCTGCTTGACTTCTGTACAATGTTGTCTGGAGAGCTACTGCCTCTGGAAGCATTTTTTCTAATCTCATCTCTGGTTTTTAATTAGAATCCTTTATCTGTAAAGATATGACAATTTACCGTCTCCAGAATTTAATTGATGTTACAAACAAATAAAGCTCTCGTCAAGACAATAGTGAGTAATGAAGACGGTGAGACACATCTCCAAACGACTATCTTGACGACCATCTTTTGGAAGTCGAATAACTTCGCTTGTCTGTACAATCAGATGAAACAACTTTCCATTTTCAAACACGAATTAGCTCACTCTGTGCTTTCAATCCAGCAGTGAAAGCAATTAGTTCTTCCATTTTGCTCACTTTGAAACACATTGCCTTTCAAACATATTCCTCACCCTTGAAATTTTTTTACGTTTTGTTACAAACACAAGCCTTGTCGACAGATTCTCCCACCCGAGCTTTGGATCTCAGCAGCTCCTCCAGGGTTACCGTGGCTCTCTTTGGTGCTTCTGTGATTAAAGCTCGCCAAATCCTTGACTTTCCATTCTGTGTGTGGACACATCTTGGCTGGTTTAAAGTGACGCCATAGTACGTTCGTTTTCGGATGATAGATTAAAGAATGCTTCGCAAGATGTTCAGAGTCAGGGATGTTGTTTTGTAACCTAAACACACTTTATGCATCTCCACAACTTTTTCCCTGATCTTTCTACTTTGTTTCTTGACTTAATGAGGCTTTTTGTTCACTGATTTTCTCTAGCAAACCTCAAAGGCCTTCAAGGAACAGCTGGATTTATACTGAGAATAAATTATACGCAGGTGGATCCTATTTCATCATTGGGTGATGTCAGAGGCATTTTGTTGCCCTTGATGGTATTTTGGGAGTATCGAAGTAAAAGTGGTTAAACACAAATGCATGGCACACTTTCTTTTAAAAAACCTTTAAAACAATTTATCTTTTTCTCCCCACTTCTCAATTATGCTCTAATTTGTGTTGGTCTATCGTTTAAAGTAAAAAAAAAAAATACAAATACACATATGAACATACATGTTGTGGTTGTAAGGATACAAAGTGTGAAAAAAGCAGCATGTATACATTTGCAAGTATCACAACTAACATATTTGGAATGTCAGTCATGGTTGTCTGTGTTGTTGCAAAAAACACTTTCTTAATGTTTGGAGCTGATAAGATCTCTCTTTTTTGCAGGACTTCCCAACAGTAAACCTGCTGCTCTGTCACCTCAGTAAGAAACTCCTGGTCTCCTCTAAGAAAGTACATTTGTCTTTCCTCCTGCCATTAGGATACTGATGACCTGTGTTCATTTGGCACCGTGTTTAGCTGTACCAGATATAGAGCTTCACTTTGTTGTTAAATGCATGGAAGCGTCTGAGCTACCAAAAGACTCGGCTCACAGGCCGCAGAAGCCAACTCCTTGCCTTGACCTTGTCTACTCTGAACAGCGATAAATCCTGAAGGCAGACGGGTTGAATGTGGCTGTCAAACAAAAAGACAAACACAAAGTATGACTCTGTGGGAGGCACGGCTAGCTGTCCTTTGTACGGGCCATGAAATCCCAGGGGGCTTGTGTTTGCTAAGGCCAAAAACTGACCAGAATAGAAATGTCAGCCTATCTTCAAGACGAACACCAAGTGTGAGATGAGCGTAGTAGGTTTATTAGCGTTGTGTTGTCGCGGCATGGATGAAAGAGCATGTTTTGTCATGCAGATGCGTGCACAACGTCGGCCGTAGGCAGAGAGAGACGATGGAACACGGTCGCAGCGCTCCGAGGGGGCTTCCCCGAGGTGCGACACGCAGCTCGTGATTTTCACACTGGATTAATTTCATAATAAGCACAAATCTCAGCTCAGATGCTATCTATAGGGACAGGCTGTCATTCACAATGTGGAGAAAATACTTTGTATGCAGCATGCCCACCAAAGATGTAGAGATGAGGGGAGGAGAGAAAAAAATCCAAGAGATGGAAAAGATTGTGGCGACTGAAAATAAAATAGTCAAATAGGTAAAGTTGTTTCTTTCAATCTTTGAAAGTGAAGAAAGAAAATTAGATGTGCAACTACATATATATATATATATATATATATATATATATATATATATAACACTTTTAAATTTGCAGTGACAGTGATGAATCCTGCTTGGATTTTGTTTTCAAAGAAACAAATCGATATTCTTTTCACAGTGGTTGCATTAATGATTTTCTTTTTTTCCTTCTTTTTGCTTTTCTGAGATGCTTCTTGCACACAGAAAACAACGATTCATTCATCAAGCCCAACTGAAAGCAAAGGTGAAATGTTGCAACGCTACTGTGCGTTATAACCTGGGTATTTAAAAAGTAACATTTAGAAATACAGCTTGGATAAATAGCTGAGCACAAGCTGTCGACGAGCTAAGCTAACGATATCATGTACAGTGCATCTGAAAAGCGTTCACAGCGCTTCACTTAATAAAATTAATATATTTCCTTAAAATTATACACACATGGACTTATTTCAGTTTGCAAATTTCACAAATGTTTAGCAGCCTCCTCAAGTGTAATTTTTCACCTCTTGTCAATAAAACAGGAGAGGACATGTTGTGATAGCTGGTCTTACATACCAGGATGGGTCAGCACCATTAAAATTGTTATTCTACCAACATTTCTACACCTTTTTCAAATGATATCAGTTTTTCCTCCATAAATAATTTTTTAACAGGTACATGTGAGATGGTCATCATGGTCACACAGCTCCATATTAGTTTCATTAGAATACGGGACATGGGTCCAAAGTGAAGGTCTTTCTCCCTGTGTGAGTTTGAGAATAGCATCTGGCTTTCTATTGCTTTCATATGTTTTGTTACCAGTAGACTGAATCATGCAGTCTAATATTAATCAGTAGTTATGCATAATCTGTGTACAGGCCTGTGGTTTGGCACAAAAACCTATATTTGTGTGTGGGGGAAAAAAGTCAAATGAGTGAGCAAAGGTGAGGCATGACTTTTATTTGCACTATTAAACTGAGACTGGTTTACTGTGAACACATACTTTAATGTCTTCAGCTTTCTTCCTTAGAGAAATACCTCTCCACTGTTATGGCCACTGGGAGTTTCCATATTGATGCTGTTTATTAGATTTTAGTCTGTGCTGTTTTTTTTTTTTTTGTTTTCACAGCTTGAAAGTTATTCAATACTTAATGTCAGGCAGCCGTGATGTGCCGGTAGCTACGATCTCATCAACTTCGTTCAACCCGAAATCTCTTTTCTTAGTGAGAGCCTTGGCTGGGAAGACTGCTTTGAACTAACCATGTGGTCATTTCTTTTCTCTTTTTTTTCTCTAAAGGTAGCGGATGTTGGATTTGGGGGATATACGTGCCTTACGGCCTACAGACGTTTCTAGAAGCATGGATTTAAATGGGCTTGAAGCCAAATCTCTATATAAAAAAAGTCTGGTTATAGTTGTTGCTTTCAAGTGCTTTCCTGCCACAAAAAGTTAAAAGATTGAAATAGCATTTATGCATTATTTGTTTTATCTATGGATTTGCATTTATGAAAAGAAGAGCAATTTCTCATTCACACATAAACACATCTGTTACAAGCAAGTGGTTAAACCCCATCTCTGCAAGATACCTCAGAACCACAGGATTTTGTTGACGTATCATTGCACTGTCATTCTGTATATGAGCTTACTGCTGTCGTTTGGTGCACATGCCGCCATCTGTGCGTTCTCTGTGTGTTGGTATGTGCACTCTTCCTGCTGCATGTAGGCATTGCACTAACATGGTTTAATCCTATGTGGGGCTTACTGGATACAAATCCCTTCTAAAGCTTTTAAAGCTTCTGCCTTTTCATTTGCGTCTCTTTCTCTGTGACTCTCATCTGTCCATCAGGCAGCTAAGGTGACTGCAGGATCGCTCTCTGTTTCACCCACTTATGTGACAGAAAAAAAAAATTCTGCCACATGTTAAGGCAACAGTTTGTTGCTTTAACTGCAAAACAAAGACCAGTTTGTATATGTTGGAGATGCAGATACTATGTACCACACTGCAAGGCAACAGTGCTACCAACAGTAGCACTCAAATTAATTTAAACACAAAACACAACACAAAAAAGAAAGATATAAAATTAGTGGAGTATTATAAAATACCAAAATTTAAATTCTCAGCAACTAACTATCTAAAAAAGCTTCAGACAGAAAGCTGCGCACCAGTCTGGTGGTTCTGGTTTTGTTGTTGCACCGCTGTTTACCCAACGGAAGCAAATTACAGTCGTTATGAAGAGGGCGTGAGGAGTCTCTGATGATTTCCGGCTTTAAAATGGATCCTGATGGTCGGGACATGCCAACGACACTCAACGGCTTCCTCTCGTTATCCTCTGCAGGGACCCGTTTGTCGTTTTTCCCTCCGGCCTGCAGAGTTTTGTGGAGAGGCGGGCAGGGAGTTGATGCTCGTGTCGGTTCGCTCAGAAAGTGTAGTCTCTCTGCTGAGTCAAGTGCTGCACTTTGACCAGATGAGATCTTCAGAGTATTAAGTGTCGTCCACTGTCTTTTCTACAAGGTCAGCGATGCCAGGAGTCTATATTTTTATGTCATGAACTTAAGAGGACCAGCTCCTTTCTTCCCCCCCACACTAAACAACGTGATGTCGTTTTCTGCAACTGGTATCTACTTTCCTCCATGTACAGGGATTCATCATTTCCAGGGACGTAGTCCCACTCCTGTGGATTCATCTGCAAACTCAATAATCTGGTCTGTTCTCATGCGTGTGGATGCACTGTTGAGCATTTTTGATTTATTGCCAGTGGTTTCAATGTCAAAATAGATAACATTTCTTGCCCATTACTGGTGCAAGCCAAATAACTACTTTCACAGGATTATAGGAGTCCAGAAAAACATGCAGGGCATATTCAAGGGAAAGAAATTGCAGAGAAGTGCTGCTGCATTAGCTTCTTGAATGGGAGGAGTTATCCAATCAAGCCCCTACACAATATTAGGGAATTAGGAAAATGAATTCTTATTATTATTGAATGTTGTGACAACAATCTTTAATTTGATAAAGCCAAACTTCTCTAAAATGCTATTTTTTTCTCTCCAAGAATTGAATATCCCCTCTTGTCTTTCTTAGCTCAGGAAGTGAGATGTACATGATGTGAGGACAATGAAAGTCAATCCTAGTGCACAGATATTTTATTGGCAAGCAGAATTAAAATGCACGACACGTGAAACATAATAGCCTACAAGATATTGCATCCAACCAGACCTATACAATGTTGCTCCTATGAATATGATGATGATGATGATGATGATGAGTGCTATTTAATATATTGTACCCCTCCAATTTATAAATACCTTCACTGATTCTACAAAACCTCCCTAAAAAAGGACAAAAAGTAAATAAGAATTGGTTTTAAAAATACTACTAAAAGCAAGTCTGGGTTACACGGTCCAATAAGTAATATTACTTAAAAATCATTATTATTAATTATCAGATGGTATCAATCTGCGATGGCAGGAGAAAAAGAAAACACTCGGCAGTTCAGATATTCCTTTTTCGTCTCATCTACTCAACATGACTTAGGTTAAGAGAAGACATTTAAATTATTTTATGTTCTCCTTTTCATTATTAAAATGTCTCAGGAGGTGAAGTCAGCGTTTCACTCTTTGAAGTGGATGTTACTGAAGGAAGAGAAACCAGGCTTTGCTATTTTCAGCAAAGCCTGGTTTGCTGAAAAATTCTTTTAAAATTCTTTTAATAGCTGCAACTATTAAAAGAAACTATTTTCTGCCACGTGTCGAGACAACTGGGTCTACATTTGTGTCAAAGAATTACACAGCTAGACTGATAATTACAATTAGTTGTGAAAACCAGGGTAGTTAGTTGCACTAATTACGGTGTGGTTATTTGTTATTTTGAACCGAAATGTGGACAAATTCCTGATAAGGTCATGATGAAACATCTACAGGTGATGTATGTGATCAGTTGCTGCATCCGGGGTCCTAGTCTGCAGATCCTTTTGTCCTGACAAAAGAGGAAACTACGACACAGAGGAGCGAAGTAAATACTAACATGTCCACACGACAAAGTAAGAATACACCAAAAACAAAATACCACAAACTGGGGCTAAAGCTGTAAAAAAAATAAATAAACTCACATTCTGAAAATTTTAGAAAACGTTGCAAATGTAACGTTTTCTAAATTTCAACTCCAAAGCCTAAAACAGACCACACTTCCATTAGAAGGTTGCTTCTCTCACTAATTTAAATAATCAAAATGGCTTTTTATAAAAAAAGCACATATAAGACTAGTGTTCTGGGTTTAACCTAAACTTTGTGGTCTGGATTTGGTTGAGGCTCTTTGGTATTTTCTGTAAACATGTTTTCCTGAACTGTTTTCCCATCACAGTCTTTGTATTTGTGAAAGACGTAGATGGAGAGTCATATTCCATATAGTCCGCTTCCCTTCCTGCTGGCACACATTTGCTTACGTCATCTTCCAGGAAACTGCTGCGTTCTGCTGTCTTTGTAATAGATACACCTGTTCTGTTCCTGCATTTCTCTCAATGTCTTTTATTTATTTTTTCCCCCCTCCAACTCAACAGCTCCCTTCTCCCGCACTAGTATGCATAATTCAGCAGGGAGCAGAGCTTTTGCTGCATGTAATGGTGGGAGGCTGAGCTGTATAGGGAAACTCTACATCATAACATCTAAGGGCTGATGCAAGCAGGAGTCACGATCTGTCGTTTAACTCCTTCCCTTTGCGTATCTCTTGCCAACATCTCACCTTTTGCAAGCACCTCTTTGTTTCTATGCTGAACTTTTCCTTTATCGTTCTTACTCTTTATGTCAGGCGGCTGCTCTCTGTTTCCCTGTCCAGTCTGTTTGACCATCTGGTCTTCTGTCCTGAGCCTCGTGTCAATCTGCAGCATCCGTGCTCTATGAATCCGTTTGACAAGATTAATACAGTACGAGACCTCGAACCGACATGAGCCGCTCACTTCAATGGGGATCGAAGTTTAGTTCTGGTCTTGAGCTGAGAAGTTTGCTCAGATTTTCTTTAACCCTAGATTAGATTTTCTCATTTCAAATGAGTCGGAACAATGATGCATTTTTAAAAGGAGACTGTTGCATGTAAAAGACAGTGACATCCCAAGACATGAATGTTGAATCACTCAAACGTAATGGTCCTTAAAAACGGAACCATTTTATTTTGAGTCAGATACAGAACAAGCTCCTGGGGGAGTTTCCCATGGGTTGCATCATATCATTTTAAATTGTTGCTGTTGTCTTGAAACTAAAAGTTTCCCATCTTGCTTCTCAAACTAGGGAGCTGTTGGACGGTTTAACTCCCAGTGTTGAGAGCTGTAAAACCAGGTGGAGAAATGACATAGTTTTAATCATTTAGCATCTTTGAGTATTGTATTTAAGGAAAAAATATTTTCATTCCCTGGAGGCTCAGTTTTCCTGCCACTGTTACTGGCTGACTGAATTTTATATTTTAGCCTCAATTAACCATTACTTGAACCGAAATGCAGTATTTTTCTAACAATCTTACACTAGTTTCTCAAATGGTGTTTTTGTGATGTTCTAAATTGTTGTAGCCTCTCTTACTGAGTCTTCTCAGAGGCTTAATAAGAAAAGTCTCTAATAAGACTCTACTTTTAGACGTTTCTAATGAGAGATAAATTACAAGGCTGTACAAGTTAATCCATTTTCTTATTTTCTTTTTATCATATAATTCTTCATAATAAGTCAAAAGGTCAAATTGAGTATGCTACTGCTGTTATATTTTAAATAACTACGCGTGTGAAAATATCTACATTGTGCGAAGCGTGTCTTAGCACACTGCGTTGATGTTTCTATGCTGAACTTTGACCTGATATTGACCTGATATTAACCAAATGTCTGCCGGTGATTGGTTGATAAACTCTTGATGACTTGGCGTGACCAGAGGACTGACTTTATGACCAGATTTCATTACTTTTAGAGTTTCCACTTCTTGTAGAGCAGGTCCAGTTTTCATTCTAACTCTCAAGACATTTATTCTATGTTATTTACAGTTTTATCTCAAAATCACTCATTGCCCCTTGCAGAAGTTAAAGTCATTTTTCCCCAACATGTTTCTTCTAACTATAATTTACCAGTGACATTGCTAAGTGACTAAATCACAGTCCTCTGTGGAGGGAGGTAAACATTTCAGTGATGACAAGGAGCGCTTTCGACCTCGAAGGTTTGGAGCTCATCATCAACGATAGATGATGAAAAATGCAAGTAGAAGCATGAAAAGATAGTCGGCAATAATTTTTCCTATGTCATTTACGTCCACAAATAGTTAAATTGGGTATTATTTTTTTCTTCGAAAAGGTACTTCCTAGGTTATTTTATGTTTTGAGAGATGCTTATGTCATTCTCTATTAAAACAAATTTATTGGTTGGATGAAGATTTTGTAAATCTAATAGCTGAAGTAGAATAAATAACTTGGGATTTCACTATGTTGTTTTTTGTTATGTATTTAGGCCTGATTTTTTTTTCTTTCATTTTTTAGTAACAGATAAGCAACGCTAAGTATAAAACTCATCTTAAAGAGGAAGCCATTAGATTCTGAAATGTGCAACAAGTTGAAATGTTGACATTAAAAGTTCTTTAAAAAAAAGCTGAATATCACTAAGAGTTTTTAAATCATTTAATGAGACACCTCTGGCAACATGCTGTAAACTCCACTTAGTGTGGACAGTGTAATAAACCCACTTTTAACTCAGCCCAGCACATGGACTACCATCAAGGAAATGTTGCATTCATGAAACCAATTATTGTTTGCTTTCACCTAACCAGAAACATTAAATTGTATTTGCCTCCTGTGGTTGTTTACAAATTTACAGATGTCCAGTGTTTCTGCTGGCTAATCAAACAGCTTTCTTAACAGTAATAATTTAAATAAGAACATACAAAAACCGCCGATGCATGAATTAATTTGTTTTTCACCCACTGCAGCTCTTGTTCCGACAAGAGCTAATTGCAGCTCGAGTCTGAGCAGAATTTATTCCGTGATTTATTTTGTGTCCTTGCTGAGGCAGAGATGATCTGTTTCCTGCGAGCGAAAGAGTTCACGTCAAGTTAACGGCAGTCATCCAGTTATTATGTAATTATCAGGCAGGGACTTGCTGGAGCTATGAAAAATAGTCCAATTTCCCTCTGCTAAAGAACCTAATAAGGAAGACAAATGATTTGGGGTTATTAAAGGAGCAGCATTATATATTTTTGAGGCACACAGAGCAAATTTATAACACAGTAAAGTAACTGATGCCTTCCAACAATGTTATTTGTATCAAAAAATAAAAGAAATATAACTTCAATTTGAAGGCCTTGAAATTGGCCTCTTTCTCTTTAAGAAATTCCTACTTCCTGCATCGTCACAACAACACTTCTCCATGACGCCATTTGCATCCCTTCTTAGGAGCTAAGAACTAGTGTGTACTTGATAAAGTGCTGTTCAAGTAACAGATCATTTACTATATGTGAAATGGAATCAAGGTAACAGAAAACCAGAGCTGAATTCCTGCGTCATCCCCTCCCACCCTCCCCACCCGAGTTGTTGTTTGGTTAGTGATCTATTTCCAGGGATGTCTCCATCATTAATAAAGTCGATGGTTCTTATTGAACAGACAAGCTACTTTCCTCCTATATCTAATATTACCTTCCAAGAAAGTAATCTCAGCACTCGATCACGCTACAATTTTGTTAGTACTTGGCAACACTTTTAACCTTGTTGACCCCAGTCATGTTTAAATGAACTCGCCTGTCATGTTATATCAGGCTAGACGTGGCTATATAGGTTTTCTTTGTCATATGACAGTTGACTCCCTGGTGTCGCTTTTTAGAAAGCTTTTAAAATTACCGCTTGCCCCTCAAATAAAGTAGGGCATGAAAAGTGGCCCAGTAGTGTCACTATGCAGTCCTGATTTCCAGCAGAGCAACATTTCATTATCCTCATGATGCCTCATGTGTTTGCACATGTCTCAAAACTGAATGTAGAGCAGTTTTTGTCTTTTTTATATTATTATAATTATTGTTCTTCCTAAAAGAGAATGATAATAATAATAATAAACATTTGGAAGACGTCATGCACTGGTAATCCTTCAGAACGAATAATGGGTTCAGATTAAGCCCCCGCAGCTGCCATGCAAGGCTAACTTTAGCTTTATCAGCATGTCACTTCTGAAGAGCTTTTTAAATAAAGAAGCTTATCAAAAAAGTGCATAGCTAATACATTTCATCACTCTGCATCAGATTGCTTTGCATTAAAGCTGGGGATGGAGAAGCTCTTCCACAACTGTAATCAACAAGCACATTTGCTAAGAGTCCTGCATATATCAGTCTTCTTTCTGAGGCTGTTTTTTATTGCAATAAAGCTAATGGACTTAAATGGTAAACAGATCCTGGAAGGGCTGGGAGGAGATGGGATTAAGGCCGCATCAACTGGGGGCAGCTAAAGCTTTTGCATCACCAACACGTCACTTGAGGATGTTGGCATGTCAAGCGATGTGAAAAGCCTTTGAAAAACGCTTCCTGACCACACTATTCTGGTTTAGTCTCTTCGTTTCTCATCATGTCAAAATCTCACGCTCATCAAGAAAATGATGCCGACTGATTTATCGAGCTAAAAGTGCCGCATCACAGTCCTCCGTCTCCCCTTTTTTACACTTTCTACAATCATCTGAATTTCCATCCCTATAGGACTTGATCATGTTTTCTCTCTCTCTCGGGCCTCCAAAGAGAACTCGTCGCATCCCTCCCAGTATCGCGCAGCACTCGCCGTGGGCCCGTCAGAATGGCCGGTTTGAGCCTTTCCGGAACTGCAACACGTGACCGCGTCTGGTTTAGGGGTTTAAAACCACCTGCTGTCTGCTCCAAATCTGGCTTTAGATAGTTGGACGGATGGAAAGTTTAATAAGATGGAAGGCTGACGCATGTAAAAAATAAAAATAAAAAAAGGGAGTTAAAGTGAATAAGCATAGCAAATTTTTGTTTGTTTTCTTTGCATCTTTCTAAGCCACAGTTGACCATGACCTTCTGTGGTCTATTGCATGGGAGTAAAGAAGCACATCTGGTATTTTCATGTGTGTGTTTTTTTTTTTTGTTTTGTGTCTCTTTTTTTATTTTTGGGTTTGTGTGTGAGTTAAGCATCCCATCTGGCCATACACACACACGCACGCACACACACGCACGCACACACACACACACAAAGACTGAGGCCTAAAGCAGACTGCGAGAGGATGGTGTTGCTCATGTTTTTGAAGATGCTCACATCTGTTTAAGACCAAAGAAAATAAACAACAGCCCAAATGAAAATACGTCACGTTTTATGAGTCCCGCTTCTCTGAAAGGGTCTCGTCTGCATTTTGGCTTTGCATGTCCTCGCGTATCAGTTCTAAAATGTTATGTCTTGCACAGCTGGATGCATCACTTTGGCCTGAAGCAGGCGGCTAACCCCGAGGAAAAGAACGGCAAAAAATAGCATTCAGACACAAAAACACAGACATGTGTGCTCTGTTTGTGCTATAGGCTGGAAAACTCGGCTCCTGATTATTAAATGCTCTCTCTCCTTTCCCCTGTGTTCCTTCCTCATACTAAATGTTAGTATTATAATAACGAACATTTCTTCTCTTGTCAAAGTCAAAGTTTACTTGTGCAGCACATTTACAACAGCCGGTTGCGTGTTGTCTTGTAATGTCGACGTTTCAATGTTGCCATAAGCGTTAAGGCCTTTAGCCCATGTTAATGAACATCCATCTCTGTCACAGAACCAGGGAAAAGTCGGTGCACAGTCATTCGTCTTCCTGGTGAATGACATCACCGAGAAGCTATAAAGCCGTTGAGGGGATAAAGAGGGGCGGTTTGGATGCTTTTAAATGTTACGACTGTCTTGTTTAATTAATCTGATTATGTGGGATTAAGAACATGCAGGAGTTTTGTCTCTATATGAAAACCCGTTTTCTTGGTGTGGCTTTGTGTTTGTTAACTTATGTGGCATTAAACATCTTCATAAATATGTCAATTACCTAAAGCTATGGAGCTACGTCATGATGCTCTGCATTATGAATTTGTTTTCTTCCGATTTTGAATTAAAGTTTTACATTTTATACATAATGTTGGTTTGTTTTGATTTGCTTCGGAAACGTGACGATTCTGGATTTGTCTGCAGACTGAATCAGCTTATTGTTAGAAGAGTAAGCGTATCGTGGTGAGGCGTCTTTGAAAGTGGACCCAAATGCTGAGGGGCTGAGAAGTTGATGGTAGATTCATCTATAGATGTTTTCTTTAACAGATTGTCTAACTCCATTTTCTACTTCAGATTGGACTAAAACAAAAGGATGTGACGTGTTTCCATATTTGAGATTTAAAGAGTGACGATGTCAGTTTGCAAGGAGCTCTCCTTCTTTGCTCCATATCAGCCTCTGTGCAGTTTATTTATTCTCGCAATGCTTAAAGATTGCATGAGCTACTTGTTCCCCTCTCAAAAAAATGGGCATGCCATTTTTTTTATTTTTTATCTTTATGCCAGCTCAGAGGAATCAGGCTAAGTGCTCACACCAAGAAGGAGAGCTTGTTTCTTTTGCAGCAGTTGTACTCTGTCTGATCTCTTTGCTTACAGTTTTTCCTTTTTCGCTGCTATTTCACTGAATGGCCGCCATCAGTGCCGACTTTGGGCCTTCCCAATATACAGGTGCCAAGATGAGACAGTTCCCCTCGTCTCCAGCCTCCCTGCCCCCCAGCAGAGGCACACTGTGTACTTGGCACAGGAAGCGGTGCTATCACATTTTGTGTCACAGCCGCACAGTTATATTAAATGTGCGAGGAGACCGAGCAGTCTGGGAAATATGAGTCAGGCTTTGGTTTTGAAAACTCTGCAAAAAAAAAAAAATCATCTCATCCTTGTTGAGCAGGAGCTTCAGAGAATATTTCTCTCATTTTTATCTGCTACAGTAAAAATAGAAAGGAAGAATAAGATGTCAAAATATGCTGCTGAGCTTACCCACGCCTCCTTGTTGGTTAAGTCTTGCCCTCAGCTGATGCAGAAAGACGTCCCAGCCTTACAAAAATGTGTTTCTTGATGTTTCATTAAGGGTTTATTTTTATCCTCCTCCACTTCTTCTCTTTTTTCCTTCCATGCTAATCCATTATTCTTCAACATCCTGAGAGCAGTTAATCTGAGGGCACAAAGTTGCTGCAGAAATGGCAAAAATAAACTAAAACAAATAAGTGAATTTAGGCCAAGCCTGCTTTGGCAAAAAAATAAAAAATAAATTGCAGAGCCACTGTTCTATTTAAGTGATGACTGATTTTAATATCAATTTAAAAAATAAATAAAAGTGATTTACAATAGCAGTCTATGCTTGACCTTTGTACACTAGTTCTGAATTTCTTCTTCTGAATTTCTTCTAAGTGTTGGGGACGAGAAGATCCATTGAACCTTTGACCTTTTATCGTCTAGAAATGCTGACAATTATTTGAGTTTAGTGTTTTTTCTTCTTAAATGTGTGCAAAAAAATGCACATTTGTTATGTAGAAGTTGTTGGAATAAAGTCGGTGGATCAAGTTGTCAAATGAATACATTATACGCCTGTCACTGCGCTGCACATCTCCCATGTGTTTCTATCATGCAAAACTAAGTTAATTAGTCAAGCATCGCATGTAATACTCATGTGTAATTTGATCCTCACCTAAGTCAAGCTGCCAGATCTTTTTTTTTTTACAACACTACTTGGCTAATAAGCATCACTTTTCAGTAAGCTGAGCTGAGTTCTCATTAAATCAACCAAAACACAGAGCACAAATAGAATTTTCAACTCTCGGTTTATATATAAGAATCCCCTAAAGTTCATCTCTGCTTTATAGAATAAACTCGGACTCGTACTGTGAGGTACATTTCCATTTAAGAAATGCAGCAGAAGCAAATCGGGTCTGCTTAATCTAAAGTCAGCCAGCAACGGCCGACTGGGAGCTTCCCCTCTTCCTCTGAAAGCAGCTGTGGTAAAGACGTAAGCTTCTCAATTAGCTTGAGATTGGTTTGAGTGAGTCAGGCTCATGTAATAATGTCAAAGTGGTTAAGCCCCCGGGCATCTTTAAAGAGCTTTCAGCTGCCACACAGCAAAGAGGGAGGAGGGAGGAGGAGGAAGAGCGGGAGAGGATTGAAGGAAGCAGAGAGTGACACAGAGACCTTTTTTTCGGAACAACTAGTAGATGGAGAGGGCAGGGGAGGGGGGAAGCTTTCTTATTAGGTTAAAGTGACACACTGTGGCAATTAAGTATGTGCGAATAGTGAGGACAAGGGGGGGGAAGGAGGAAGTGAGTGATCTCACACCAGCAAACGCACAGCTCAGAGTCAGAGATGAGTAAGCTTTATTTTCGTGGATTTACCGATGCCTGAATGCCTCTAAAGCCCTCGGTGAAAATACGGTGATATATTTCCAGCTCTTCAAAGGAATTTCCCTTCTGCTTCTGGGTTACATTAGAGAGAGTTGGGTCGTTATGGGTGACGTGTTGAACTCTTACTTTGGCATTTTTTAATGCAATGAGCGAAAAGTGTGGGGACGGTGAGAAAGGAAGCCAACATGTTCAGCGGAGAGGTTTACTTCTAAAGCTTCTGGTGCGTTTCGGTGAGATAAAGAAGATGAAGATTATGTATCGGGCCTCAAATCTACAACATGCAGTGCGCTTTTGTTCCGTCTGTGTTGTTGTGGTAATTTTCATGTCAAATTAATACATTTTGCCCCCCCTGCAATTTCAGATAATTATAGCGATACGACAGATTTTTAATTTTTTTTTTGTCAAGGCTAAAAGTGAAACTGTTCTAAAATGGAGACTTTTTGCCCTGAAATATTGATGTGCATTATGTAAATTAGTGCTCATAGTGTTTAGTCTTATCATGCTGATTGCTTTTTTTCTCCAGCCAGGGTAATTGCACCATCTCTCACCTGTGAATTCTCAGGATTAGCCAGACTCGCATGAGATGTGCACAGCTGTGTAATAATCAGCCATCAAGGTCAGAGAGCACGAGGGAGAAAGACGGCACCCTGTCCTCATCTTGTTTTCTCCTCGAATCAGTTAAATCATCCCTCACCTCGGCTGCAGAACGCTTCTTCTGACAAATTTGATAATCAGTGAATCTCTTACTGTCGTCCCGCGGCTGATTTACGGACTCTGAAATTGGCTTGGTGAGGTTACACAGTCGAGAACGACTGCATTCAGATTGATCTCTGCCCTCTCCACTGGGTACTCTCCATTAATCAATAGCAGTAAATCATGCTTTCTTTGTCATGGCTGGATATTTGAGACCACAAGATCTGCATCCAGAATCTTATGATGAGCAGCAAGTTAAAGCTTTAAAATTCTACATCTACTTAGACCAAAAACCATTAGCATATTTTGTTACTGTTTGCCTCTGTTGTCAAGCATCAACCACAGCATTTTAAGCAGCTTTGTGGGAAAAGCATGACCAAAACATGAAGGGGCAGGGACTATGATAAGTCTGACACAAAGCCAAAGTGTGCATTGGCCAACTGAGATATCTGTTTTGTATCTAAAGTGACAAGAGGCACTAAAACGGCTCATTCTGACAGGAACCCGAAATAGACAGAACAGAACCACTTGAAATCTGATCTGAGAATTAGTTTGTGCATGAAATCTAATGAACATGTGTTTACAGCCCATAGAAGTACCCTAACCTGTTCAAGAAAGCATAACAGGTCAACTTTAGGCAAGGATGAGGAACACAAGCAATTTGTGCATGTGTGATAAAGCACAAAAACAAATAAAACTCAAAACTCAAACACCCCTGGATCATGACAATTTGACTTCCGCAATTCACAAAGATCAAATTTGTTGTATATTGAATGTGTATCAATAGATTAAATTTAAATTGAATCAAGTATAATTAACACTTTGGGTTTGTTGTAGTTGTTTTTAGATCAGAACTGAAGAGGCTGTTTGGATAAGAGACTAAATGTCTTTAAACAAAAGAAAGAATTTTGGGCGAAAGAATTTTAACCAGCCTGCTTCCTTGAATTGGTTTAAAATAGCTTTCTGGTGAAATTGCATCTTATTTTAGCTCATTATCTTATGAATTGCATTGTTATTTTTGCTTCAATTGAAAATAACCTATTCTTCCCTCTTATTTTCGAGTAGGTAACAACAGGAATCTCTGCCGAGACCAGGTTTCTTTGATTTTAAGTGATAGTTAATCATATAACTCGTGATTGCAGGCATGCTGAATGCATTTTGTTCACTTACATTAAAAAGTTAAAAACCATCACCTCATTATAAATCACTTCTGGACCTGTTTTCAGCCTCAAAAAGATTCTTTAGTTTTATTTTTTAAACTGGTTGGTTTTGGTTAACCGGTGCATTTAGTTTGTTGATGCGGTCAAACTAGCCACTGGGCATGCTTCATGCTTCATGCTTCATGCTTCATGCTTCATGCAAATGTACTTGCTGGTGATGTTGACAAGAGTGAGAAGAAACTGCCAGCAAGGGCATTTGAAGCAGCTTTTGTGTGTTAATTTGTGTCCACTTTAATAACACAAAAATGTAAAAAAAAAAAACAAGCATTGCTAGGTTTATCAAACGACCAGTTTTGTGCTGTTGTTGTTGTTGTTGTTTTTGATGTTGATATACGCCATGAAATGAAATTGACCTGGAGAAAATTAGATGCTCATGGCAAGATGACAGTTGTGTCGGCTGTGCGTCATTTGCTGCTTTGGTGAGGTCCAGATGCTGAACTGAAGATCGGCAACATCTTTTGATTCAGCTAAGAGTCTAAAGACAGAGGAACGGTCATTTCTAGGCCAAGTTATGGTTTGTCAAGTTATGGTTTGTCTTGTTTTCTGTCACCTCAACTTTTTGCTGCCTGATTTTTGGTGTTATGTGGTTTAAAATGAGCATCGAAATTTTTAAGATAGTTTTTAGTTCCTACAAAGAGTCACTGGGTCTTAGATTTCTAATATCAACAGAGAATTGTGGGCAAAAGTCTTCACACCTAATATCAACAGAGAATTGTGGGCAAAAGTCTTCACACCTGTTAAAATAGTTTCACAGCTGCAGGGGTGCTGGGCGGCTCACTTGGTAGGGTGCAAATCATGTTTTGATTGTGACACTTGACCCTTCAGTTTTCAGATTTTTATAAATGAAGGCACATTAAAAAATAATTAAAGGGTCTATTGAGTTTTTATACAGCCATAAATGGAGGCTAAACTGAACCTGTGGTTCTTAAACCGTGTCTGAAATTAATAAGAAGCACTAAAACTATTGTTTTTAAGCATTTAAATGAATAGGAAATATATAAATAAATTGAATTTAACTGAAGTCTTGCACACAAAATTAATGTACTCTCCACATTTTATTCGACAAGTTTATGGTTTTGAAATGAAGATTATCCAAATAAAACCAGAGGGCAGTTTTAGCCTCGTTTTGTTTCACTCTCGTGGGACCAACAGAAAACAAGATTCAGCTGTTTTAAGCAGGTTCAGTGTTAAGATTTTGTACTTTAACCAGACAGTTTTTTCTTCCAATAATGAGGTTATTTCCTAACCATAAAAAATATATGTATATAGATATAGATAACACGATAAATATACATTTTGTCCAGGAGCATGAATGCTTTTTAAGTCAGTGAAGAGTTTCAGAAATAAAATCCAGTTTGGCCTCTAAATCTTTTAGAGTTTAAACTTTAAAATTAAAGTTTTGTGATCATTTAGAACCCTTTCATTGTTTGTCGTGAACAAAGATCAAAGCTGGACCAGCACTGAAGTAAAAATCTCCAGCTGATGTTTGACGGCTTGTAGAAAGTATTGCAGCTAATGCAGTTAACCTCAGCAGACTCAACTATTGATTCCCAATTTAATGTGATACTAAACCCTAAAATACAATATCAGCTCATATAATTGCACTGCTCAAATTCTTATGACTTTAGAGGAGTAGACTGCCACCCAGCCAAGTGTTAATGTCCACTTTACTGGTGCTTCGATTAGTCTACTCGTGAGCCCAAATCTGCAGCCTGGCATCAAAGGCACTTGCTGCATTGCTCACTGCAAAATTGTAGATCAAAGTCTTGTTGAGCTTCACAAGCTGCCTCAGCTTCAAATGAAATCATAGGTTTTGCAAGCACAACTGACACAAGCACGCAAGCTGTGCATCATGGGAAGGCAACACATTTTAACACATCAACCCATAAAAAAATTTTTTTGTGTGTGTTTGGCTGTATTTATCATCAAATTACATGTTACACAAACTGTTTGGGTCCAGCACCAGGGAGAGTCTGCACAGCCATATGTGATCTGACATGCCAGCCATGTCACAGGCACAGTGAATCGATTGAAAGGAAATTTAAAGGTTACAGCAGAGCGCCACAGAGATTTCTGCACATTTGTATGCAGCCTGAGTTATTTTACTTTTTTTTTCCATCTGGGGTGAAGGCTCTTGTGCTGATCACTAATCAGTGTTTCGACACTGCACAGAAAATCAAAACATAACACCAAATGCACTGACTTTGCACTGATAGGTATCCAGAAATGTTGGGATTCAAAACATATTTCAGTGCCTTGCATAATATTCATGCCACTTTTTTTCCCACATTCTGTCAGAATTACCTATTTTAATACATCTTATTGATATTTTATGTGACCAACTAACACAAATGAACAGCTGTGGATTGAAAAACAAACATAACTGATCTTTCATATTTTTTAAAACTTGAAATGAGAAAATCCGGTATACCTTCTTACGTCATTGCTGGCAACTAATTTGACTAGACCTTTCTGACATCGGTTTGCTTTAAATTAAACTTTTACATTAAAGTTTAGAGGAGTTGTACTGGAACATGAACATCCAGCCCAACCTGGAACCTTTGTCCAGGTTTTCATCCAGGATTTCCTTGTATTTTGCTTCATTTATCTCTTAATCACTTTCTCTGATTCTGCTTAAGCAAAAATTTCCCTACAGCATGATGATACCAACACCGTGCACACAGGTGGACTTTACTTAGTGGTATCAGAGTAAAAAAGGCTTAGCACAAATGGACACTATTATTATTAGAGATGCACTAATCAGATATTCAGTATTGGTCCTGATATTGAAAAAAAAAATCCTAGATAGGGAATCGGTGACACTGCGTCTTGTCGATCGGATCTATTCAGTCTACTTCTATTCTTCATGCTTTATTATTTATTTTACGTCATACTTGAAATTCCTAATTGCACTCTCTGAATCATTTGAAGGTTTGTTGCAGTTTATTTTTTACGTTAGACCAACGTAGTCAAACTGAACATTTTCATATTAGCTGTACCATTGACTGAACAAATCAAAGTTGTGTTGTTTTTACATGTTTGACCGTCTTTGTAAAGCAATGGTGTATTGAAGTGTGCTCTACTGGTGAAAAGTTACCACATAAATATGTAATTCAGTACATTTATGTCTATGTTTAAAAAAAGAAATATTTAAAGTAAATTCAACAATGTTTTTCCGTATTGGCTTGGTATTGGCCGATACTGAATCTCAGATATCGGTATCGGAAGTGGAAAAAGCAGATCTGTCTGTCCCTAATTAAGATATATTTTTTTTATTTATATTTGTATTTTATTTATATCTTTGTCAGCATTCAGTTTTATTAAGCAGTTTGGTCTGCTAACAAAATGGTCTTCTGTTCTCACATAAGTAAACTAGTTATGTTTCTTGTAGTTTTTTTTCCCAGTATGAGCAAATCAAATACTCTTGAAAGAACGGTTGCACAGTGGAACGCAGAAAATCAGATTACTGCTGATCCACAGCAGGAACTGGCGCTGTGGCTCAGAGATTGTCCAGATTTGTCAAAAGAAAAAACAAAACTGTAGAGTTCACATCTTATGAAAATAGTCTTTGGGTGTACAATATAAGCTTGCATGGCCAATTTTCCCTCTTTCTTCACCTCTAGAAATGTGCAGAAGCTGCTTATGTTTTGGCACAGTCTCTGAAAATAGCATGATAATAAATATAACTGGATTGGTTTTTTTCCCATTTCTTAGATTCTGGATTGCAAAGAAGAGGGAACTTCCAAAAGAATAATAACAATAAAAAAAGTTTATTGCAATTATTTGCTTTCATTTCCAGGTCAAACTAGGATATAATTGGGACTCTGATGCATCCTGTCTTAGGGGATTTCAAGCTCGCAGAAGCTTAAATTAACTGCATGTCAGTGAGTCACCCATCAGGCTTCCAATATGTCATGAAGATGTCTGGCATTTGATCATCTCTATAGCCTCAGCATACTTTAAAATGCTTTATATTCAAGGCTGCTTGTGGGGGGGACAGAAAGATGAAAATAGCAGCTTTCATCAGCAGGTGAATTTATTGCCGCTATCCAGCATAAAATCGTATGAGACCTAAATGGAAGCATATAAACATGCACCCTGACCTTTTGCTGTCATGCTGGTTTAACAGGACCTTTGTTCCAGCTCAGCAAATGCGGCACTCTGCCCTCATTCTGAGTGGTCGTTCTTTATCCATGAATATCCCATGGGTTTTTACAGTAGCCCACTCTGTTCTTGTCCTACTTTCTGACGACGTGCCACTCCTCCCTCCTTGTTTGTCTGTTAAACGTGAGGTGCTCGCTGCCCTTTCATCGACCTCTCCGAGGTATCAGACGGCGGAGGGGAGCAGAGCAGCTCAGTCTGTGTGCATCCGTCTTCTTTGGCTCTGGGAAATTCAATTCGCTCCTCTCGCGCAAAGACTCCTGACTGACACCGACGCACCTTTCGTTTCCCATAAATCTGAGCTGTCTGGTCGGGTTCTTCGAGCATGTCATTTGTTTCACTTAGGTTGCTGTCGCCTAGCCCTCTCTCCCCCCTTCTCTGCTCTTAAACAGCTTGTAACTCATAAAGGAGCCCATGACGCAATGTCCCAAGTATAACAATACAAAAGGTTCGACCTTTTTCCATCCGGCAGGCCTTCGAAACTGATAAACAAGGTGTCGAATTACGTATCGCTGCCACAGGATGCCAGGATGTTGGCGTTGCCATCAGCCATATTTCAGGCAACATTTATTGCTAATTCAATTTATCAAACCATCGGCAATGCTACCGGCGTTCAGTGGGTCATAATTGAATGCGCCCGATTCGGTTACACATGTGAATCTTATGTCTCCCACTGGGGCTTTAAAATTGTCTACTGAGCTTCACCCTGCAATAAAGTCAGTGAAGAGAGCTTAATAAAAGTAATTGCAGTTTAATGGATGCTACCTGCCAGATTAAGAGGGAAACCGGGGTTTCATATTGCGTCGTTATTTTCACTGAGACCCTCTGCCCCGCTCTCTCTGGCTATATTTATTTAGTGAGGCCCCATCCAGACATGGGAAATAATCTTGTTACCAGCGAGAACACACTTTCACACGCAGTGGTCAGCCTTATATGATCACTCATAAACCTGTGGCTTACTTGCTTTTATCCATGAGGATACCGAACAGGCTTGCTGAGTTAAGAGAATGCTTTTGGCGTTCCTGTAACGGCTTTGCTGATGAATTTGTCTTGCTTTTCTTTTTCTTTTTTTCTTTTTTTTACACGGCTTGGCTGGAGGTCTGACCAGGAACCGCGCTGCCAAAGGCACTGAGAAAAGCTGACATTGCTAGACTGCGCCTAACTCTTTCACAGTACTGGCTTATCTTTCTGCTTGTTGAGGTTTTAACTGAGGAGACGGGGTTAATGGCCAGTCTGACCTCGGACACAAATGGAAAGCTTTTAAAAAATAATACTGTACATTTGAATATTTGTTCTAAGTTAGCTGACTTACAGTGCCTTGCAATGCTTTACTTGAGCAAGCCTGTCCCACTTGATGGGACGATGGATGGAGCTAAATACAGGCCAATACTGCAGACGACTTGAGGCTGGTGCAAAGACTCACATTTCAGCATTTCGGATAACACACAAGCAAGAAAAATTATTTCTGCTAAGACGAGACCAAACTTAAATGTGTCTGCTTTTAGGCAAAATCTTACAAACTGTAGAACAATTGACAACAATCCTAGAAGAGACCATGTGAAAGACCGAAGACTGGGGCTGCAATGTCTTATTGACGTGCGAGGATAACCCAGTCAAAGTCCAGATGTAATTGTAACTGTGAATCTGTAGCAATACACAAAAAGCAATGTTCACAGGTGCTATCTGACTGAGTTATTAGGCAAAGGATGAGCATAAATCTTTGTTTTGATATGAGCAAAGCTGAGACAGACATAC
This sequence comes from Micropoecilia bifurca, assembly GCA_903067075.1. Classification (NCBI taxonomy): domain Eukaryota; kingdom Metazoa; phylum Chordata; class Actinopteri; order Cyprinodontiformes; family Poeciliidae; genus Micropoecilia; species Micropoecilia bifurca. The sequence goes on along the minus strand of CAEGAF010037329.1, from coordinate 55,181 downwards.
CAAAAGGACTCTATATGTCTGCAGCAAAAGGTTGTCAAGCAAAATATCAACACAGGGCGGAGATGGTTGATCAATGAATACGTTCCACAATCTTCACATTTTTATCTGAAGAGAAATGTCGTAAGCCTTTTCCTTGCTCGTCGAATCACGTGAAATTATAGCAAAATACAAATGTTCCGATTATGCCTGTAACATTTTGTAACAGAACAAAATGTGCAAAAGTTTAGGCAATGTGAATGTTCTTGCAAGGGAACTTTCTTCCCACTTCCTGACATTGGATTGTACGTATTTAGATCTCTTATCAGATTCGTGACGATAAAATCATGCACCTGCTTTAGATTTTTGGCATGCCTGCCCTGCAGAGGAGTTCTGCTTGATGACACTCATTCCCCTCATATGTGAAAAACAGCCAGCTGTCTGATGTGCCAGAAGAGTCAGCCAGTTTTTGAGGGGGGGGAAAGGCTGTTTGTAGGCAAGTGTGAACCAGTAATAGAGCAGAGGATATCCTTATTAAATACTGGCTGCAGCTCAGACTAATCCCTCATTAAGCATTTCTAAAAGTGAAAAAATAAAACAAGAAACGTATAAACTAGATGCAAACACATCCATTCACCAAATACATACAAGTCTTAGAATCTAAGCTGACAATAAACTCTGTATTAAAAATTATCCACAGTCGCATACTTTCATTGCTTTGCAATAAATGTACTTTTAGGATTGACTTCATGACACATTCAGTCAGTTAATTAAGCAGATATCAAATAACTCACTTACGCACCGAGGCAATTAGAAGACAGCCGTGCAAGATTATATTTCCAGCTCTTTCTATGCTGTGTTCACCCATCTGTCAATGAAGCTCAAGATGGTGGTCATCTATGTTGCTAAGCATGTATATGTGTGTTGCACAAAAAAAGAGATGAGCTTCAGCTTCCCTCTTCTCCACTTTTCTCCCCTGCACAGTGGCAGAAGGATAGCCAGACAGAGCGACAGGTGTTGTCTGCCTTAACTTCCTGGTCTTCTTTAGTGCTGTGTATACGTGCAGGTCTATGCACGTGAATCTCTTAGGGTCCATGTTGTTGTGCATGTATCTGACTGTGTGTGTGTGTTTATTAGTTTAAAGGCAGAGTATTTCCCTTTTGAGCCAGATCCTGCGGAGCTGGCATGTTGCTTTCACAGTCAGTCTGCATTCAGACCAGCAGTCTCCTTTTATACCGTCTGCCACTTGCCTGTTAAAGCTGAAACACATGCAGAATCCCTAACTATGACACAACTATTACAAGATCTGCATTTGGTTTGGTCAAAGTCTCATGCTGGTATTAAAAACGCATAGATGGGACAAAGTTGATATTCATATTCATATTTCTGGAATCTTATTTTTAATGCTCTAATAAGAACATAACTGGAGCTTTGCAACGTTACTGGGATATTCCAGATACAAGGACGTCTCACATCCTTTGGTTTGTTTAATTCAGCAGCCCACTTTTAAATCTCTAATCTTCTATGAGATTCAAGTGGATATTGCTGCTATGTAATAATTGACATTGTATGCACGAATTTAGTGTATTATATATAAAAAAGAAATTAATATTTCCCTTGCTCTGATAGTTCCCTCCCAAAGGATCAAATGTTTTGATTTGGAGTTTCTGGAGCCAAACTTATTAACATTCAAGAAGAGAAACCCTCACTCCCCTGAGGGAGTTTTATGTTCAACTAAATTTTGCTGTCTGGCTTTTCATGCAAAAATGTACAGCCTGAGTCAGCAGTTTATATGTTATTAATCTTAATCTTAAAATATGCTTTACTGGTTGCAGATATTACAACTCAAATGTGAAAGAGGTATGGAGATGCTGCATCACTCAGAAGTGTTATATAAACATGAATAATTAGTGAGAAGAAAATGTCTCCTTTGATTAACAGTTTGAGCATATTTTTTTGTAATTGCTTGCAAAACAGCAACGACAACAAGCAAGACTGAAGGGGAGTTTTTCAGGATCAGAACATGGGTTTTCTCTGGGAGGGTTAGAAGTGATCAGTCTATCATTTGTAAGCTTTCGCTTTCATTTGTTCTGTGATTTTTTTTTCTGGTTCCTCAATTTTTTGTTGTTTTGTCTTTTTTTGTGTCCTTAACATCTCTGTCTTCTAATAATTTATATGGCCTGTCTAGTTGAATAACTGAACCACACATAATTCAATAAAGTGTCCGCTGTGAAACGAGAGAAAAATTAAATTTTTCCCACTTTGCTGTCTGCCACCAACACTGTTTGTCTAACTCTGCCAGGACACGACGCACAAAGAGGAAAATACCACTTAATTCATTGCTGACAAAGTGGGATCTCATTCAAAGGCACCAAATGCTGGTGTTACAGTGCAATGAGCTTATGAGATGATTGATTTATATGGTGCATCAGCGTGAGACGAAGTTATGTTTTAACATTTTTCAAGAACGCTAACAATCTCAATAGTTTTGTTTCATGAATCAAAAGCTAAGCTTTAAAGAATCTGTAATAATATAGTGTAGGTGCGACTTCTCCTCTAATTATCGACTTTTACAACATGACCCCATCCAAGGAGGTCCTCATGCTGGAAATATCCTTTTTGTTTGTTTTTATGTGTAGCAGAATCCGATGCTGCAAATACCACTCAGACTTTAGTGTTTTCTGAAATGTAAATTTTCTAATGTTTGATAAAAATTCTAACAAATCATAAATTATGTTTAAACAAATTTCAAATGGTGTAAAACAAAAACAATATAATCTAGGTTTGGCCAGTAAATTCTGAATTTCAGCCTCACAAATGAGTTGCCAACAGAAACTATAAAGTGTGTTGCTGATCAGTTAAATTTGTCTTTTGAATGTTGTCCTCAAAATTATGGAATCTTTTTTAATATTAATTCATCCAAACACACATGACTGTAACTGGATAGCTGCAAAACTCTGTTATACCCCCACAACTGACTGATCCATGATGATGGGAGGGGTGATGTTCTTGATAAAGCTAGTTAATAGATCTTTATAAAGGTCGGAATAACTATTACAATATCTATTACAAACAACTATTACAAGATACATATTGTTTCCCAGACATAAATTAACTGTTTTCTGTAACAAACTGAATTACAATTGGAAACTATGTTCTCCGCTTTTACTCGCTCGAAGATAATCTGTCACTCAACTTTGTTTATTCAGAGATCAGTATGATTCAAAGGGGTCGTTTTCAAATGAAAACTAGTAAATGAAGGTAACATAACCACATGTTTTGATGTCACGCACACCCAGGCTAGGTTGTTAAAGTGAACCCCCATGGGAACCAGTTTCTGGGTCTGTTGCCTGCTCCTAAAGTGATCAACATAATTACAGCAGTCAGGGATTCGGGTGAAACGAGTGTGTGGCTTTTTCCGAAGGAGCTGCCTCACTGCTTCACTTCATCTTCAGTCACACTTATAAAGCCTCCCATCTGTTTCCTCAACACTACGACTTGCGTAAGCAGGAGAAGTTCTTGTGCTCGTCTTCATGAAACGGCCCAACAGATTTCCGAAGGGCTCCCATGTCTGCTGGCCTTTTTACCAGCCTGTTCCCCATCAGCTTGGTACAGTTTCTACGATGCCTAATCAGCCTGTCGGACCATTTACATGCTGAGCTGTTTAATAATCATTGTGTGCTTGATGATTCCTCATATAATTGGATTTCATCGGTCCAAATCTGCTTAAGTTTTACTCTTTTACAGATGTAGATGGCCACAATGTAAAACTTGTTAGGCTTAGTTGCTGAAGGTGTTTTCATTAATTATGCTTAAAAAATGCATAAAATAGGTGTCAGCAGTGAATGTAAAAGGAAATTTTTGTCCTGAGCCCAGTGGACAACAGCTCAAGACATTTTTTTTCTTCCAATGTCAAAAAAGGTCTTGGATTTTCAAGAAAAATCTACAGGAATCAAAAGTGGCCCAAAAGAGCCAACCTTAGTAGGTCAACATCTGGCAACAGGGACACTTTCATTTCTCAGCAGAACTTGCAGATGCTGTCCACAGCATTCGAACAGAAAGAGCGATATTTCCTCTAGGCTCTGAGCAGACATCTATAATGCATTCCCTACATAAAGAGCCCAATCAGCAGATCCCCAGCCTGATACCTCAATCAGTTTCCCAATCTCATTTCTAATTTATTTTTACTTTACCCCAACAAACCCAGCACCGTGAAGTGCAGTTCGACATTAATCTCTCAAATCTGCAGTAGGCACTGAAGCCATTCAGGAGTAGTTTGGCATGAATCCCATTCACAATTCATTCCCTGAAAACTCCATGAAGTGCCTTTCATTTGTCTTTTATTCAAGTTCACGTAAGCTTTATGAAGGGTCTTAAAATTGTGAATCTGTTCTGCGAGTAGGTGATGGGAATCTTAATGCCTCCCTGGTGCGGCTGAAGCTGCACATAGAAAAGAGAATGATGGATTAGATTTATCCACAAAGGTTTATTGTATTTGTCAGTGGCCGTCCTGCTTTCTTTACAGCTACTTTTACCATGTCAAATAAATTCATTCTTTATTGATATGTCTACGCTGGGTTATTTTTTAGTTCTCGTTATTCAGACCCTTTTGAGCAACGCTTTGACGCCGATAGCAGACAGCATTTCACACTGCTAGGGTGTGCATATATGTGTGGCAGCTTGTTTTTGCAATTTTCTTGACATTTTATGGTAAAAGGTCACAGCGCTTTTGAGTTTTGCATTTGTTGATTCTGTACCCCCACCAAAAAAAGAAATAAAAAAATCAAAGGTAACAACCATTGTGCAACTATTTTCAACTGTTTTACGATCAGGGCAGACACGTCGTCTCTTTACTTCTCAGAATCATGTAACTGAGAAACTTGACATTTTGTAATGAGTTTTCTTCCATATGTGGCTTAACTCCAGGCTACAGCTTTATATTGTTAAAGGGCTAGAAATGAAGAATTTCAAATAGTCAAGCTCTTTCTGTAGACATGGCATGAGTGTCAGAAATTAGAACCGCCTTATGTTCCACAATTAAGCAACAATACAATGAATTTGTTACTCAAATGTTGCAGCAATAATGGTAAGAACATTCTTTAGTCTTTTGTGATGCTACACAGGTGCTTTATCTGCACTCATGAAGATTTTCTCACCTTCATGCGTAATGCATGTAGTTGCTTCAAAACTATGAAGCATTTTCTGGTTATCTCAATTTATTTGACTACTTGGGATCACTTATAGACCATGTTTAGACGTTAACACTTGCGCTATGTGAGGGTCCAGTGGGCTCCGCTTGAGGTTTTGACCCTGTGTGCGGTGGGGCTGGTGTAAAAGAATATTTTAATAATTGAGCACTCTATTGATTATTCTTACAATCAGAATCTTTCTCTCTCTCTCCTGTATAAATACACCAATAAGTGACCTTCCCATCGTTCGCCATTAAACGGTAACCAGGCTGTTCCAGGAGGAGTAAAGCTGTCGTACTCCAACCATTTCGTCCGTCATTTTCAAAATGCTTATTGGTCCCCCAAAACACCGACACAAACCAGTAGACTTTGTTCTTATGCTGCTAGCACATAGTAACAACTCATATGCGGAAGAGAGAGCGCTGCCCAACACAAATAATGATCCCAGAACACGGTGCGCTAAATAATAAAACAGAATTTTACAAGATTTCAAGGCCGATGCATTTTCCTCGAGGAACTTTAATAATCAAGGTACTCGAATCATTCGAGGAATCTTTACACACCTAGTGTGCAGTTCCGGTGGTGTCACACTGATCCCACATGCATTTTTACAAATGTTATTATTCTTTGTAGTTTCAGGGACTGACAGACTGATGAAACACCCTGACCTCTTTCTTGTTGTCCAACCATGACATCTGCTGCACTCTTCCCGAGCGTGGGGATGTGGGAGGATTAAGTTACCATTACCAAATGATTGGTAGATCATTAAATATGGAAAAAATACATTAATACCGACTATTCATGATTACAGCCATGTGGCCAATTCAGTCACCTTAAATAGGTGTTGTTTTAGACACTTAAATCTGTATCAGCTAGGTTTTATAGCATAGAGAAGATGTTAAGGCTCTGAATGTGATAGACAGCTGAGTTTCTCACAAAGTCTCTGACATTGATCTATTTTCTAACAGATGGGAATTATTTGGTGGTAGTAATTTTTCTCTTTACTGCACTCAGGTTGTCTGTTTTGGTTGCACACAGATCTTGCAAACCTTTAACCATGGCATTATTTCAAATACTAAAGAGACTATGAATGAGTTTTAAATATATGACTCAAAGTTTGAATAAAGGAATGAAATGATGAATTGTAGCATCAAGTTTGTGCCTCACAACATGCTGAATATATTAATACTTGTGAGGCTGGGAGAACAAAGGGCTTTTACTGAATCATGAGGAAAAGACGAATCCATAATACAAAAGAAGAGTTCTTGGATGCACTTTGATGCACGACTCCAGAGATTTGTTCCCTCGCAGATTTTGTATGGCACTTGTCAAAGTGGTGCCAAGATGCTCAGACTCTATCTCCCCCCCACTTGACATCAGCAGCAGGAGATAAAGAGAAGCTGTTGAAAGGCACTTTGGTGCACACTCTCAATCTCGTGTCCAAGTATTGTTCCATCCAACGTGTGCAGCTATATCGCTCAGCTGGGTGAGTGAACACCTGCCTGCAGAGATGAAAGGCGCCCCTAGTCGACCGTTGTCTTGGCTTCCCTAACACCGCAGATATTTTCTATCCGCCCAAGTTGCAGATGAGTGGGAGACTGCGGCGACCGAAACTTGTTAAAGCGTGCTAATGCTTTTGTTTTTCCCCTCTGAGGTGCAGCAGGAGGCAGGAACCAGAGAGGAAGTAGGGCACAGTAAAGCGGATATCAAGGTGGAGCTGCTTGCTCCTTTGCGGGCCAGTGCTTGCATACGAGTAGCCCTCGGGCAGCTTTTTCAGAATCCGATTGTTGTAAACTGATTTTCAACACTGCACGACACAGATTCATCGCCGGCTCTCTCTGAGTCAGCAAAATTTACATCGGCTTACGTGTGTGGGTGTCTGTGTGCGTCTTAAAACGGCCTAGATTGTCCTTAATGTTACGGATAAAGCATGACATGTCTGACACAGTTTCCCTTGCATTTCTTCCAGGAATCGTCTTCTTCTGAGGTCGAGACTTCTGAGAAATGAGCTGCCAATGTAAGTCCCTTGGCTGACCTCAGGACTTAGCTGGTAATGTTGCTTTTAATTTAATTAAACTGACTAAGAGGTATAATTGAGTACACAAATGCGTACGTGTGCAGTGTAGACGCAAATTCTGAACCTTTAACCTTTATTTGACTTCAATTCACCACCCACCAGGGACAGCATTCATCGCCGACACAATTCATCAGGAGCTCATTTTTATTCCCAGCAAACGCGAGTGCTCTGTCAAAGCAGGACTCAATCATGAAGACGTATAATTCATATTTCAAACACAAGTCTTTCCACTCTATGTTATTCTACGGACGCCTTGCGACTGCCTGGTTTAGGTTTGTCATTCCGAGTGCAACCAAGGCTTAGGGTGTTATCAATAATGAATGAGGATGTGGAAGTTTTCACTGGATTTTTTTCCAAACTCTGATATGCTTCCATTAAAAGCTTGGGTAGAGCGGTTCCCTGAATGCCTGGAAAGTGGTGCAGTCCCGCTCATCCTAATGATAAGATGATGCAATCCTCAGAGATAACCGTACAACGAGAAAGTTTTATGAGGATTTATTTTTCCCTTCGTACTTTTCTAACTAAGGTTTTTTATGAGTAGTAGAAACTCCAGTTTTGATAGTACACAGCAAAAAAAATCCTATTTACTTGATGTTTATCTGTACATGAATTATTTAGAATACATTAGCTAGACTTTTTAGCACAATTTGCAATTTAGCACAATTTGTAAAATAGCTTTCTGACATAACGCTTCATGATATGCACATAAATATTAAACATCTCATTTCTCTAGTCAAAGATACGGTTATAAAAAATTTTCTTTTTACTTTTATTTGGTAGTGAATGCTTTAATCTGACACAATCTGTGCAAAAGGTTTAGCTTGAATAACTGTGTAAGAAATGTCGTATGGTAATCATGAAGACATTCATTGGAAACAACGCCTTTAAAATAAGTGGTGATAGGAATTTTACCAGGTGTTTATGTGTGTTGGTACGCTTTGTCAGCAAAGGCAGGACTTTTCACTTAAATCCACTTCAGCTGGAACTGCTGGGCTGCACTCTAAACATTGTGAAATAAAAAAAAATGCAACATCCTATTTTGAGATGTTTTGATAACCCAGTCCTGAGTCATACGCCCCTATAGTGTTTGATTATGGGTTTGACCTAGCATCCTGAGTAAGTCTGCAACCCAAAAGGTGATTTAAAGTGTCTAATATCTGACATTTATAGGATTTATATTTTGGATTTTATGAGTTGAAGGTGTGGTAACGTTATTGCAAGTAATAGTTCTCATTCCTTTAAATAGATACAGTTTTGTCAAAAACAATTCTTACTCCTTATAGATTTAAAATGATTTTCATTTACCCAATAAGTTTATGTGTATTTATTACACTTTTAAAAATGTTACCCGTAAATACTGACTTTATATTCAGTTCTTGGATCAAAGTGTGAATGTTGACTCTAGCTAGCATTAGTTCATGTTGACTATTCACCAAGTATGAGGACTTTCTGTTGTCATTCTCAAAGTAGGGATGTGTCCTCCTTTGCTCATCCAATTATTGCCAGGCCCTGCTTCTCTGTTTCTGATGCTACAGAATCATATAGAGAAAGTTTGCAGCTTTGCAGCAATTTGGAGAATTCTTTTTGATGCTTGTATTTCCCCAGACAGCAAAAATGATCTGGGCCAAACATCGGTGAGCATTTGGCCCAGACCCATCAGCAGTCCTGGGCCTGAGTCTTGTTTTTTTCTTCCAATTCCTCAGTTACCAGTGTGGGTTAGGTTGATGTGGTGGATATAAATAGCAATATGTTTCTTTCAAACTTTCATCCTATTAACTGAAATCAATAAGGAACGTGTGTTAATGCCCAATGAAGCCCGCATGTTAACTAGCTGTGAGTTTTTACTCCATCCTTGAAACAGCTCAGATTTTCTCTGTAAATAAGTTGACTTTAAACGCAAAGTTTGCCTTTTTAAAACCTCAGACACTATTGAGAGCAAGCGCTGATTTATTTATCATTTCTTCTATATTTTGAAAAAAAAAAGAAACAAAATCAGCATTTTCTCAGCAACTTATGTTTTTTATTTACTTTTTTCTACATTTTTGCTTTCTGTGACTTGTTCATACTTTTCTCGTGGTGCATTTCTCTGGCTTGTTCTAACTTTTCAACTCTTTTCTTGCATGAAAAACATTCCTTTTTTTATTGTGTTGTGTACACTTCTTATATTCACTGTGCACTTACTCCTATATCACATATACGAATGGAGGCATTAGTATACAAATGAAGCTGACATTCGTACGCTCTTCGGTTTGAACAGAAACTACTGCCCACTCATGTGTGCTCGGGTTCCCTGTTTTTTCTCGACAATCAGAGCCACTACCAGCTGTGATGCTGCAGTTTGGAGATAACAGGAAGCTCCAGTAACTGGTCTCCAGTTCTTCCCCCCGGGTGGAAGATGAGAGCAGCCGTCACGCTCACAATAGGACATGCTAGAGGTGTTAGAATTGGATCTGGGGGTTTCATTTGATTCTTGTTTTTGTACACTTGGCTCTGCACAAAGGCAGCCTGATAACGCGTTAATCATACAATATCCTGTGCTGCAGGTTAATTTCATACTTTACTTTTCCGTTCAAAGTGAGACAAGTAGCATTTGCCCGGGGTTGATCGGACAAACGAAAGCACAGGCGGAAAGGAAGCTTCCTCAATAATGATGAAACATTACAATCAAAGCTGAGGTCTTTCTGAATCAGAGTGCTGAAAAGAGAGTTGGGCAAAGGCGGATGGCTGTGATTGATTTATTCTTTTCTTGCTGTCTTCACACTAAGAGGATGAGACCTGGGCAATTCCCCTGAATCACAGTGGACAGCATCTTCTGTTTCTTCCCGTTCTGTCCGATGCGGTATTAAGTGTTTTTCCTGTTACGATACAAAAAGCTGTCAAAGAGTGAAGCGGTAAGAAGTGAAACTGGAAACATGCACTCATAATCCAAACAATTACTCATGGGGGTGAACATGGTGGTTTATCATTGTATTCTCTGTATTAAAATTAAAATGAGAGTTTGACTCTACGTGATCCTAAACCATCACTAAGCTGCATAAATCATTTAAGGGTTCATTCACACCAGCTCCTTTTTACATCACTTTAATTGAATTTGGACTTGTTTGCCTATAAAGTCTGGTTTGTTTCTGGAGGGGTTAATGTGCAGGCAAACTCTGAGGCGGAGCAAAAAAAAAAATAACACAAACTTTGGCTCAACTATGAAATCAGGTCTCAGTTTGGTTGAAGTGAAATCTAGCACAGTTTGAATGCCAAGTGGACCAGAGGCCGCTCTAAAAGCAGGAAGTAAACAATGCCGCATGGCATTCTGGATAAATACAACCTAATGAAATGGGTGAGTCTAACGTTAGCGGGCTTGCTTGTGTTTTTTTGTTTTTTTTATCAAAGACAAAAGAGAAATCCTACAAACTTTAATATCTGATGCCTTTCCATTTTTGTTTGGGTTTTCTGCGAAGAAGAACCTCTTCAGAAGTTGTTGTATTGTTTCCTTTAGAGATTCTTGGTGCAGCGTCACAACAGGCAACCAGTGTGAACAAGTTATCTAATTAGTTTGGATTGTTTGACAGTGCAGTGTGAAAGTGAACCATATTGGCTGAAAATAACAGATGTTGAAATTTTGACCCCTCAATGGTCTCCTGAACTGTCAGTGGGTCTCTTCTTCTCCTCCAGAATTACTTTGGCTGTGTTTGTCAACATTTCTTTCTTTTGCCCAGATCATCATTGGTTGGAGCCTTTGCATTTTTAGTGCATAGTGCTGATGTTTGGCCCTTTGGACATGGTTTTCATGACATAACCCTTCTTTAAACTTTTCCGCAGCTTTACTCCTGAGCTGCCTGCTGTGTTAGTGATGCTGTTAGACCTTCTGTTGCCTTCACATGAGTGCATAGATTCTATTTACTACTCAGCTCTTTGCACAAAGTTATAGAAATACTGTGCAGGAGATATTGATCGCAACAGGGAAAGAGCATCAAAACATGTACATAATAGCTAAATAGATATAAAAGGAAAAATAAAGACGAGTACAAGACGACAGATATGGGTAAGTTCTGATGGCACAATAAAAAAAAGTGAAATGCCAGAGTAAATACATAGGTTAGTCATCTTAATATATTTAATAGATTTAATTGTTTAAAAAAAGCCCAACAAGTCAAACACAGATGAAGAGAAAGATCCCCAGGCCAGAGGCAGAAAGGTTTGATCTGCTTTAGATATGAGTGTTTTATTCCCCTGCACAGGGACGTAGAGCACTTTTCATGTAGCAGCCTTGGCGATATTAATTTAAAAGATCTCTGAGAAAGTTCATCAATACTGAGTTAGGATCTCTGTAAGGCTAGCTTTCCAAAGTGTAGCTGCTCATTTTTTATTTTCTATTTTATTTTGCCAATCTAAATAAGCCAGGTCTGTGCTCCTGTTACAGAGTCTACCTCCTCTGTGCCCTATGCACGTTTGACAGTCAACGAAACAAGTTGCAGTAGCAAAACTTGCACAGCTTCCATAGCTAATTTTGCTTGCAACGCAAAGGATTATGTGTCTGAAAAGCACATAAAACACTGCAACATGTACATTGAGCGATGGCGTCTTTAAACTGGACGTGCCTGTGGCTTCACTCGGGTTAAAGACAGCAAGTTAGATATAGAATAATTGGCCTGTTTTTGTGTTTTTCTTCTGCATATCGAGTCAGTAACATTCAAGCCCTGGGGGAGTGTGTCAAATCCACAATTCCACGGGTACTGACACATAAACAGACCCTCTTCACCTACCCAGAAGGGAGTAGCAGCTATCATGATGCTCTACTTTCAGATTGTTTACTTCGTCGTGAAGAAGGATCGAAAATGTATGCATTTTAAAGAAAGTGAAAACAGATGGTTAGGGAAGCAAGTTACAATTTAACCAAAGTATCCTGAGTGTCACTTTGTGATAATGTTGGGCCTAATGGCATTTTCAACATGTTGACCGAGGCACACAAGTCCAAAGTTGCGCTGCGATATCTGAGCCTCGTGACAATTTGATAACCTACTGAAAGACGTGGAGGACAGACTTTTGTCCCCTCTGGTTGAACTACAATTGCTGTGGTAACTCATTTCAGTTTCTATCTAAAGACAACATTGTCTAGAAATGTCACTAAGTTACTTTGGGTCATTATAAAATATCTGCAAAACAACAGCTTCCCTTTCAGCACGACTCTCATTAGCCTACATATATTCTAAAGCTGCAGACATTGACATTTTTACACTGAGCAATTTGGCATTTTGAAGTTCACCTCCACATCAGCAGCAGCTCTCCTTTTTGGCATTAATTTCTAGCTGTTATTGTTTTATCGCTTGCAAGCAGTCTAGATTAAGATCTTCAAAATAAATCACTGTTTATGCAGTAAACAGGTTGATCATATCTTTTCAAACCAATATTTTGACATACATGCCTTAAAGCTTGACATACTTTAATTCTGTATAATATATTCTGTTATTTGTAGACTTAAGCTCTGGTCATATGACAGACAAAAAAGCTGCAGCAGCCAATGCAGTTTCTTTTTCACAATGAATGAAGTTGCAAGGGGTGAACAACTCTGATGCAGATTTACAAGTCATAGAAGAGGCGATTATTTTAACTAATTGCAGCTTGCTGGGGCTGCCATAGATGGATAGAAAAACAACAATGGGTGTCTGGGGCCAAGTTAGTAAGGGCCTCAGAAACATATTCTTTCAAAATACCTCCTTTGCTTACTCTTCTTGGAACTGGGTCGGGACACTCCAAGCATGTTGTTGTAAGTAACCATGACAACAGCTATTAAATCTCAGAACTAAATGTATTGCCACTAGCATCTTCAGTGAAGATGGTTTTCATGAGACAGCTACATAATAATAATAATAAAGTTTATTTGATAGGGACAGACACACATTTACATAGACAAACTGAATAAACAGCAGTCCCATGTTAGCATCATGGTGCAATAGCAACAGCTAATTCGCAGCACTTGTCCCTAGATGGGCTTTTCTAAAAATTGAAGTGAGATCATTTGAAGTAACACAACATAGAATATACAAACATGTCTCTTTGCTACACGAATGCATCTCTGACCGACACGGCATCCACTGAGAACCCCTTTCTCTGCATGCCTCACCCTCTAGTGACCCTTCCCGTTCCAACGGGAAGGACGTGGCTTGTCTTAGACCGATGGGGTCTAGCGGCCGATTTGTGTGTCAAGCCAAGGACGTGTTTGAGTTGGAAGGGTTTAAAGCTTATTCTGGTGGGATTTACGTGTGTGCAGCGGTTGATCATGAAAGACCGCAGCTCTATGCCGACACATGTGCTGTGCAGCAGCTGTCAGGCAAAACGGGCTTCCACAAAGATAATTAAATCATTTTTGTAAAGGTTTTATTTTTATTGAATAAAAATACATCCAAAACATTTAGGCAAACACTAAGCAAAATTTCCATGCAGACTTTTTTCTTCTTTTTTTTCTGTTTTCTTTGACCTTGTATTAGCAGCACTTTCTAAATAAACTTTCAGCTCACTGCTTACTTGCAGTGAGCTGAAATCAAAGAGACGTTTCAAGCGAAGGCTGCAGTATGTCTGATAATGCTTGGATTGTTTGGTCTCTGAAGTGGATCTTTGATTTGTGTGGAGGAGAGAGGTATCTCTGTGAGAACAATGTTCATAAGCTGTCTTTGTGCTGGAAAAATAATCTTAATATACATGCATTAACATAAAGCAGGCTTTTGCCTGAGTGTGGGCACGTACGTCTCTCATGTCTGCTTGCATTAGTCATTTGGATTTGCCCGGAAACTACAGACAGTGGCCACAGCTGTAGCTCACAACCCTCCCTGCCCCTTGCTGTGCAAAACAGTCAGTGAGAGACGCCCTTTTTCTTATTCCCACATGCGAAATCGTCATGATATAAAAAGTACAAAACGTCTTATCAGGAGATAATTTTTTGCGATACATAGACCTGCAGTGAACAAATGGATCAGCCAAACTGAATAAATCTACATCCTTTTTTTCCGGTTATCTACAGTGTTAGCAGGATTGCTTAGAGCCTAGACTTTCTGTCATATAACCTGCATTAAAAGTAAATGCAATGAATCAAATGCACCACATGAAAATTCATCTGCATGAGTGAAAATTTCTACTTGGGGCACTTGAATTAGATTAGAGCTGAATTTAGTCCACAAACTATTGCAGTGTCAAAGTCAAAGTCCAGATTGCAACCTGTAGTTGGACCATTTTTGTGGAATCTTTTCAGAAACAAATGTCTCCAATCCTCATGTAAATAAGCCAACATTAGAAAGATGCTGTAATTAGTTTTTGAAGGTCTGTCTTTTCACTCTGACTTCATGTTTGTTCAGTAAATAGTGACAATGCTGGGCCAGTTGTACTCTTGTGCACTATGTTAGATATAAGTAAACTGGATGGATTTTTTTTGCTTCCCGCCATCAAAACCTAGAATGAAAATCTATTATTACTATTGTTGACAGTTGTACTAAATTAAAGTAGCAGGCCATTGGCATTACATCAACATAATTTGTTCTTCCCACTTTTACTAATCCATGCATAAGAAACAGTTAAAAAGGCATAATTATCCACTGGTAGCTCATGTTTAGCTCAAAAAGAGTTTCTTATTTTATCCACATTTAATATCTCAGGCTACATCTATCTTATCAGTTTTTTTCAATGTAAGGATCACAGCTGGGAAACAATTACTTTACTGCCTGTAAAATGCCTGCATTGTTTAATTAACATCCAGCTGATGCTTTCATCTACACAGCAAAAGTTACCTTGTTTTCTTTTCACACAAGTCAGAATTTGCTCATCGAACGGAGAAAAAAACAGTGACGAACGTGCACCGTGTTTTCTGTAATGATTTGAAATCCAGGAATAGTTTGGAGGACATGGAAAGTTCCATTATCGCCTTCCTTTGTGAGCAGTGAAGTGGCGCCACTGTCTTCCACCGACTTCCTATCTGGCTCACAGTCTTCAGAGATGGGCTAAAATGAGTGGGTCATCTATCACAACAGAGGGGAGAGTGATAAATTTATAGCCGTGAAAATAGGCCAGAGCACAGCACTGATGGAATAGAGAGAGTGTAATTAGGACAAGGTTAGGCTGCGTTACACACACACGCACACACACACACACACACGCCCACGCACATATGCAGTTCCGTATGGTGATGTGGCACACATGCATTTAGGTTTCCACTTATAGGCCATTGTCACCTGAAGACACTCGGCTCTTAGTGCCATTCAGTGGGTGGTTTTATTTCACCCAGGATGCTTAACTCCCTTCATTTAGTCCCTAAAACTACTTCTGAGTTGAAAATATAGGATCAAATAGAATGAAAGCTTAATTTAACCCACCCTTGTTAGTAAAAATACGCAAAAAAAAAAAAATCCACTCATCACTGTTTATGTTAACTCTTCCCTGCTGTCCTCTTTTCCACCTCTTTCTGTCTTTGCTCTCCTCCATTATGTTTCTGCAGCTTCACCTCGGTGCACAGTTTACAACACATTTACTCATTTTCACACCTCTTCTCTCCTCTCAGATCTGTTTCATTTCCGCTGCCGTCCAACACCACACCTTACAAGCTTTTTTTTTTTCCCCCTCCCCTCCTGATTCTTCCTTCACTATCCTTCTTTCCCATAGTGTGCAAGCATTCATCCACCGTGGGTCACACCCAGCCTTTCAACACAGCACACAGGCACATGCGGAGCCACCCCTTGTCTTCTAGGGCAGAGCTGTAAGCCTATGGACCAGATGGACTCGGGACTGACTGGCTGAGCCGTGCTGCCTCTCTCCGACAAATTGCCTCAATGTATACCGTTGCTCAGATGAGAGGACGATGTCCTTTTGCACAGTCTCTTATCTAATTCTGGCCACCCACTGGTGTGCCAATATAGAAGCTGGCAGCTGGTTTGAAAATCTGTACGCTTAAGCAGTGGCAACACGGAAGCGTCTGGTACAAAATCTAAGAATGGGTCGTAATATACCCTGGGATGGATCCGTTTGGAAATAATGACTCTCATTTTGTCTTGGAAAAGAAAATCAAGCTGAATTCCAATTTAAGCTGTGCTGTGAAAAATGTAACATGACAAAATATCCTGTATCATATCTGATTGGAAGTTAACTGCCAGGAAGACCCCCTGTAATGATGAAGAGTTAATAAATATGAGATGCCAACATTGTTATAGATGATTTTGAACATTTAACTACACAATTGTATTGCGTGCTAATACTCAACGTTGCAGTAGCTTTGTAGTTTTCTGAATAAGTTAGCGCTTGAATTTGCTGCTACATTTTAGATTTCTGATGCGGTGTTTGCCAAAGCATCGTAGTAACGTTCTATCTTTACATCGGGTTTTGTGTTTGCTTTCCATGATACTAAAGACAGCTTCTGATTTTTATTATAGTTAACCCCCCACCTAACCTTCCCACTCCCTCTTTCCCTTGGTAATTAATTTACTAACTGGTTGATATAATTCACTAAAGAATGGGACATGATATGGCATCAATTGTAACAGTAGTTTTGAAATTAAATACATATTTTTCAATATATCTTTGAAAAAGATACGCCCTTCAAAATACACCCTTTTACATCCTTCAACAAATTACTGACAAAAAAAACCTACTCTGTGCTATCAGACTCTGAAAACTGCACATACCACTGATCATGTAAAAACCTTTTCCAAATACTTTACCACTTTGGGCTGAAAAAAAAAACATGTTAGAGAAAATATATATATATTCCTAAATAGCTTTGCTACCATTATAGGATAAGAAATAAAAACAAAAATTTAGTCTTCTTGAGTTCACACCTGCCAACTATTATTGTTGCATCTTATTAACATAAAAAAGTGTAGATAAACCTTTGGGGAATTTTCCTTTCAGCTCAAGTTGTAGTCTGCAGAAAGGTTACTGTTCGATAATCTGTCTTTGGGCAAAAACAATGCAGCACATCCACAAAATAACATAATACCCACAGTAGAAAGTGGTAATTTTTGAAAATTATAATCGTCATGGTCATGTTTTTTTTTCTACATCACAAATAAGTGACATTTAAGAAGGGATTTGAACACTTTTGAGAGCAGCTGATGCTTAAAGTGTGCAGATGCTTGCCTGACTGTAAGTACACATAAGTAGATCGAAGATTTGATTTCAGAAAGTAGATTTCTATTTTCTGAATAAAGGACAAGAAGAGAAATTCATCGGCACTCCAATTATCTGAAAAGAAAACATAGAAGTGTTCTGATATAAACTCATATAATGGCCAGGGAATATTTGCCTTTAATTATCATCAAAAACATTTCTGGCATCACTACAGAACATTTCATTATCTGCATCACTCTCACTTTGTCAGAGATGTTTTTTGGAGTTTGTACTTTGACCAGTTAATTGCCAGAATTAAATAAATTTAAAAAATGTCGAGCAAAAGGACAATTTATCTTGTCTAGAGTGTGTCGCCCTCTTCTGGTGACTTGTGTGAACTTCTATCATCTCTGACAGACATTGAGGTAAGGGCATGAATCTGACTATGTGCCAAAATCTCCTTTTCTCACTGAGGAGCAGCTGCACTACCTCAGTGCACAAGGTAAGGAGATACAATCACCAAATGCTTCAGAAAGCGTGATATAACAAACTCAAAGAGATTTATTTCAAAGTTTTGACATTTTTTTACTTGTGAAATATTGTATGAGTGATGTGTTTGTACAGTTTTACATATCCTGGGAATAGAAGATAGTCCTATTTCCTGGCATTTTTTATTTTCCTAGAATGAGTCAAGGAGCATAAGAAAACATGACAAACTGATCAGGTGTCTTTTTCTGTGCTTTTGTTTTTTTGTTTTTTTTGCACTATCTAGGTCTTTCTAAGTTTTTTTTTTGTTCCACTCTATTTTGTATATTTAGAGGCTAAATATATGTTTTTTATAACCCTTCTTTGCAAAAGAGCTGAAGTTCAATCTGATTAGACAGGGAGTTTCTGTGAAGAGCTACTGCCTCCATCATGTTTCATGCTACAAGTGGGATGTTCAAGGTTAGTTATGCTAGCTTTCCTTTTACATCAGGTGTTTTCTAGTCCGGTCCTCGAGGACCAGCATCTCCCACTTTAGGTGGACAGCTGTAGCTTGATAAGTTTTTATAATTTTTATTGTGCCCTACTCTTAACTGTTTTTGGATGATGGATTGCGCTGGATTTATCTTTGCCGTATCAGTAGAGGGGGCTGAATCTAAAAACAAGTTAGACATTTTGGTTTCATTTGTGAAGATGGGTATTTAAAACCTCTTGTAATTTCACTTCCACCCTACAAGTCTAGACTGCTTTGTGTTGCTCTTATCGGTTTCAGTAAAACACAAAGACGCTTGTGGTTGTGACGTGATATTGAATATTTTTGCAAGGCACTGTCTAAGCTTGACATTATATGACCTGCCCTGATTAAGATTTTATCAAAATGTATATAAGGGATAAATCACAAACTGTGTTAAAGAACTGCAGGTTATGTGTTCTTTTTCCAAGTTGTGCTTAATTGCTTTGGTTAATCACTCTGTATCTTCTACTGGTCCTTTCAGAAAACACTAGCATTATCGTTCTCACTTAATTGAAGATATACTCCGAGCTTTTTTTTTCCCCCTGGTTGTGTTCGATATAAAAAAAAGTGAGTGGATTTAAGATCACGGTCTGGGGCTTGAGAAAATCCAATTAATGTAACTCTAAGAACCTTTAAATTGGCACTCCCACCTAATTGGCTCTAAAATTGCC
Source organism: Micropoecilia bifurca (assembly GCA_903067075.1). Classification (NCBI taxonomy): domain Eukaryota; kingdom Metazoa; phylum Chordata; class Actinopteri; order Cyprinodontiformes; family Poeciliidae; genus Micropoecilia; species Micropoecilia bifurca. Next base: position 36,194 of record CAEGAF010037329.1, on the reverse strand, counting down.
TTCCTACAATGCTGGGAAGGCAACACATAGAGAATATTTAGGAAATAACATACACAATAACTTGTGTTTAATATTGAATGCTGTTAAAATGATCTCTCACCTTATTCTCTCTATTTTCGAATGCAGTCTACCGCCAACGAGAAATGATGGAAAGATCAAAACATCTTCCAAGTGGCAGTCGGCTCCTCTAGTTTGACGAGCCTCCCCTCACCAAAGCTATCACTGTCATTTAAAGTCGGGGTTGTTGACAAGTCGAGGAGGCCATGCCAAGCTTAGCTGAGTGGCGTGTCATGATGGGATGTGAGGCAGTTAGTTAATATTGTGTAAAAGGATTTGGAGGATTTGACCCTATCAGCAGAGAGGGCATTCAGAAAGGCGGCGTTAATGACGCTAAATGAGTCTGTGCCTGAGGCAAGCTACTAATGGAGACATGAAAGACTGAATTTCATGAGGAGATTTTATTCCTGCAAACACACTACTTAAACTTGGAAGAAGGGGGTAAAAGATGGCTGAGTGTACTTTTTTCTTTTTTTCTTTGACATGCCTGGCGATTCACAAAATGTTTTGTTAGTTTCTCTGAACTATAGGCACCTAAAATTGATTTGTGACCTAAGTGTAATTTTAAATTTCCTGTATTTGTTTTAGTTTGGCTCCTTCTGCTTCCCTCCAACCAAGAAAATAATCTGAGAATCTCGGTTGGCATAAGGTGCTGTGCAGTCGCCAACAAAGCATGTGTTCCACTTCTCCATATTTTCAGCAACAAACATGACACACGGTGTTACCAAATCTACAAAACCTAAGCGGTGCATCAGGTTCAGAATGCTTTTAAAGTGATTGCAATTAAGAACATAATAATGGCTCAAATTCCAGTTTGAATTACAGATCATTTGGTGCTTTCAGAAAACATTTATAGTAAGATATAATTTGTATTGAATAAAACAAGATTGAAATAAATAGATTTAAATAAGTTTGCTACAAATGTGATCAATAAGATAAATGTATAGGATTTTCTAAAAGGAACAAAGATGATTTTTGAAATAGTGGTAAATTTAAGCTGTGAGTCTCCTGGTCACAACATGGAGCTAAATGCTTTGCGGTGATGGTTCACCTCAATGATGAAGCCCATTCTCCCAAAAACAGTAACTTTTTCTTTTGTAGCTCATCAGAATCTCACATAAATAAAACATGTTGGTCTGGATAACATTAGGTATTTTCAACATAAATAAGACTGAATGCAACTGTACGTAATCACATTTACATGTGACTGTACTGTTGTATTATATTAGGAAATAAACGGGATCGATTTGGATTTAATCTGAACCTTCAATGAGCTTGTTTGTATTATAAAGTGCAATCATTTATTTGCATACCTCTAATATACTTATGGATACAAGGATTAATAATGTCAGTGTCACAGTTGCATTAAAAATGCTCTGCCTAGTGTGTTTTCACAAATAGTAAAATGGTTAGATAAATATATATTCAAAACCCAGAATGTTGATTTTAAAATATCAGTTTAACTGTTTCACTATTGAAAAAGGTGATTCCATTTCTCACTATTCATTGCATATTGTCAATTGCTTATAGAGTTGATCAAACACCCCCTGTTTAAAAATGATGACCTTTGACCACCATGTGTCATGGTGCATGACAGGAAGTCCTGTCCTTGCTGCCACACCAGGCAGGACACTGGCACAGCTTGACCAGGAAGTATGGGAGAGTTACCTGCCAATGCCTGCTATCTACCACCCACCGGTCAAATCCTCTTTGCCGGTTTCACCATTCGGTCTGCTCATCATCATTTGGCTCACTATGCAAAGATATGACAGGAGATTGGTCACTGTGCCAGGGATGCCTATCAGATATGTAGAAGAAAAACGAAATAACAGGGAAAACATACGTGGCACAAACCAAGTAGGAATAATTTTAAGTTATCAAATAATTTGATAAAATATCTGCTTTTGTGATTGTGTGATACTTGAGCCCACATAGCTGACACTGTTGTCATCTAACATGTTTGTAGGAATGGAAGTATTGTGAAACAATAAGCGTTCCACTCATATTTCTTGTATTTCTGAATGTGATTAGCTGGAGAAAAGAAGGCATTTGTTCTCTGGCTGCTGCTATGGTCTGCATAAATACGGAGGAGTGTCTGTCAGCAATTGTTCTCTTAGCAGTAATATATTCAGTGACCCACTGGTTACAGCCTGTCCTTGTTCCACATGTTTTTTTCATATATTTACAGCATATTAGTGCAAGGGTTTGCTGTGGGAGGCTGTAAAAACTTAATCATTTGCCTGTGTTTGTGTTGCATAGTCTGGTTTAGGTGGTAAGTAGACACAGTTGTGTGTGTGTGTGTGCATGTGATTTCACGTGCGTGTATGGTGATGCTTTTGTGAGTGTGTAACCGACCGACTCTTCTTCCTTGTTTGTCTGTTGCAGGACTCACCTTGAACATCTCTTCTCCTCACTTGGCTTGGAGGTCTTCTAGAGGGTCGGGACCTCCTTGCCATCATGAAGGGGTTGGGGACCAACCGTAACAGACATCTGTCTGATTCTTGTGATCCCTCTCTTAATCATCCAGAGGCACTCTACCACCAGAAGACCAGCACATTGCCACGCAGCCCTTATCTGCTCAGCCCCACGATGGACCACTATGGCACCATGGATCCACACCTTTACCCTTCCGCCAATCCAGGCTCCCTTCCAGCAGACTGCATGCTGCCCCTCAATAATCAGCTTCCCAATAGCAGCACTTTCCCCAGTATCCACTACAACTCCTATGACCAGTCCGATTTTTCTCCTCCTGGGGACAGTATCGGAGGGATAGGCACGGGCACCATGGGGACATCTCTGTCGATGGGCATGGCATCAGGTATGGCCATGTCAGGGTTGAGTGGGAGAACGCCTATGATTACGAGTGGCTCTGCAACAATATCACATCACATGACCAAGAATCAAACTTCGCCCAGTCTGCTGGATTTTGAGAAGCAGCTACCAGGAGGTCGCGACGGATTCAGCACTTTGCAGTTTCATCGAACGTCCGCTGCTGTCGCTGCCAAGCAGCGGACAGACAGTCCCGGCCGCATTCGTTACATGCTACACTCGGTGCAGAAACTTTTTGCAAAGTCCCAGTCGCTGGAGAGCCACAACATGAAGGGGAACGTGAACGGAAGATCTACTGGCAGCGGTGGAGGCACTTCTTCTGGCACCGAGGACGGAGGGAAGCATGCTCGCAGAACCAAAAGTAAGGATCGTATTACAAAGTCCGAGGCAACCGCTAAGAGACGACCAAGATCCAACATGTCGGGTTACTGGAGCTCAGACGATTTGGACAGTGGTGATTTGAGCAGCTACCATAATACTATGACCATGATGACCCTGGGCCGTCCGAGTGGCCATGAAAGCCATAGTGGTCAGAGTAAATACATCCACAGTGGCTACAACACAATCAGTTCCTCTAAAAGCAGCAATGACATGAAGTATCCAGCACTTCCTGGACCAGGGGATATAGGAGGTGGTGGAATAAGTGGGCCAGTAAGCATGCTGATGAATGATATCGAGTATGTGAAAGGAGGGTCTTGGTCCACATTGACCATGGGCCAACCGAGACAGGTACTTCAGAAGGGCTCAACTACTCTGGACAGGTCGATGCTCAAGTCCAAGTCCTGCCAACAGGAGTTAACTTGTAACTATCTGCAGGTTGGACGCAGGGTGAGTATGCAATTTCACATAAAGATCTTTAAACTCTTGACTTTTTTTTTACATTTTGAAATTTTCATGTACACTACTAGCAAACATTTTCACTACAAATTTGTATGTATTTTATTGGGATTTTATGTGATAGACTAATGGCCACTGACAAAACAGACTAAGGGATACTGAATGGTCCATACCTCTCATACGTTTCATTGTAAATTTTCTTTTAAAGAATTACTCTGTAATCCTTCCATATCTCTGCATAATTATGCTAACCTTGTTCTAACACAAGAAAATTCCAGAAAAATACACCACGATTGTTGTAAAAACACTAAATTGAGAAAAGGTTTGATGGGTGTAAATACTTAAGCACTTTATGCTAATATTTATCACCTTTTTAAGGTTCTACTATGTACGTGCTATATCTCAAAAGTGAATATGTGAACCACATAGTTCCAAAAGCTAACTCGAGACTTGTTTTACTCCCTATAATGATCTCTGTAGGGGGATTGGAGCAGCTCATTAGGTCGCAGTCCAGGTTTCAATGAGATTCCATGTCGGCGGATGCGCAGCGGTAGCTATGTGAAGGCAATGGGAGACATGGAAGACAGTGACGACTCCGAGGGAAGCCCTAAACCCTCGCCCAAAAGTGCTGCTCGCCGTCAGAGCTACCTCAGGGCCACCCAGCAGTCTCTAAGTGACCAGCTACCCCCACGCAAGTAAGAAAACAAACAAACAAACACATTGTCAGTTATCAGATAGCATGGAATGGGCAAATCATTTTGTTTATTCTGGGCTAGATTGTATCTTTTATTTAGAGTTTCTTAAATTAAAATTTTATGATTAACTGTTTAAGCCCGATAGCACAGGGAAAGTATTTTCTCTCAAAAAAACAACACACACACATAGGGAGTCCTAAAAGTGCACTGCTTTAAAAAAATTGAGTGGCGGGCCTCTCAGGAATCAAAAGTAAAATAAATAGTCCAGCCAGTTTTCACTTCCACAGAAAGAAAATCTTTATGTCCTCTCTGGTCTTGGATACATTTACACAAAGTCCAAAGAGAGATTACTTGTACATGAATTGCTTAGTTAGCCTCCTGTTCACATACTAGTTAGTACCACAACTCTGGTTATTCCTCATAAACTACACAAACCACCGGCCTTACATTTATCATCTAGTCCATCAGCCACATCAATCTCTTTGACTTGGAATTCAGCTTACTTGTTCTCAGCTTGGACAAATATGGGGAATTTATGGAGGGTTGAGGTCTACTTTATGATTTTATCATTTACAATAATTGGCTTTTAAAATTCTGCAGGAAAAAATGGAAAGATGTTCTGTTATTTATTCAAAAGTAACCAGCAAGATAAAAAAAAGCAGTATTTCTAAAAAAAAAATTATACAATTTGATTAAGAATAAAAGTGGTGCTCTTTACATTATGTACTTTTAGAATATCCATTAGGCTGAAGATCAATAAAACATGAACTAACAGTTTTGATTTTGATGCTAAGATACATGCCACAACAAGGAGAAACTATAAGTGTGTTAGCACTTTCCATTTTTAAACTGGCATTTCTTATTTAAAGTCTTGTTGAGAAATTATTTTCAGCTTCGTTATCATATTGATTGCTAGCCTGTGTTGGGCTGTTTGTCTTACTGACAGACATGCACATACAACTGTGACTTGTTACAGATGTTTGTTTCTGAACAGTGACTTGCTGAAAAGAGGGCCTGGAGCTGCTTCTGTCATATGCAAGAGAAACATTAAGTGTTTCCCCCCACACACACTTTTTGGACCTTCATACACCTTTTACTGAGAATATACAGTAAAGTATGAAGGAGGGGGATGCTACTATACGATAAAACTGGAAACTGAGGGGGCTTTTTGTGGTAATTTGTGTTTCTTACAAACCTTTCCAATTTGACTCTGGCTTTGATTAATATTGACATAGAATTTCCTCTCGGGGTTTTGAACACTTCAGGAGAGAATTGTACCGCTGTTGTACCATGATTGGATGTCACTGTTAAATTTTTTTCAAAATATAAGTGTGGGCTGGCGTATTTTGATGTCACCCACTGATGTTTGCCTTCTTGTCCAACGTCAATGTCTGACCTCACAAGTACACTTTTGGAAGATTTGTATTCCTCTTGTATTCCTATTAACACAGATGGAAATCCTTCCCAGAGTTGAAGCCATTAAAGGTAAAAAACTTGGGATGTCACACAGGCCATGTGAGCAAATACTTGTGGCAATACAGTGCATTTTGAAACATTTTTTCAGTGTTGCGTTAATTTATTAATGACCCTTTTAACATCCAAAGCCAACTTGTTTTTTAAGATTATCAACGATTTACTGCCATAAACATGTAGACATGCATTAATCTCACATAACATACGAACCGAGCTGCAACACTTGAAGAAGCTAAGGTGTTGGCTCTTCAAACACAACAGTCTCTATCACAAACTCATATAATTGCATCCCTTGAATGACTGATCCTGATGCAACAATCCATCTCTGATCATCCAATCCTGCTCTCTTTCGTTCTGCACCTACCCGATTGGTGCTAGCAGCAGAACCTTGGATTTCACATTGTTACAGGGGGAGCTGGATGCCCTGTGGTCTCCACTCCACAGTGTGTCCTCTCTGCACCAGCTGGGCAGGTCAATGAGCAGGTCAGTGGTAGGCCTGAAAGCCTTTCCTCAGGGTTGCAGTGCAAAACACTTGCGATTGATTATTTGTGATCAGTGACTTTGCGCTGCCCCCCTCGGGAAAGTTTGTAGAGTTAAAACTCCAACTGCAAAAGTCATCTCCTGCTTCAAACAACTGCTAGCTTATTGTTAGCTTGTAGCTACCATCTGCTTTTGGATCAAAAGTAGCATCATTTGTGTTTTAAAATAAAGCGGTAAGCATCGTTTGTCTTCTTACGTCCTACCATGAAGCTTCACAGCTATTCCACTATCTCAATTTATACAAAAATAAGTTTGTAGACATTGTTAATCATTTTTGATTACTTTCATCTTGCTGCATTGTGTACATTCTTTCTCTGACTGCACTTGCATGCTCAAATTATGTACTGGGTGACTCAAGATAACTGATATTGAAATAGAGACTATTTTAAGGCTTTTGAGACAATCAAGCAGGAAATGAAAGAAGCGCCTTGAGTAAAATACATCTCCGCTTTTTAGCTCTTTTTCAATTCCTGGTTTGGTGATCAATCATTTAGCTAATATTTCCTTGCTGCCTTTCAGGTCATGATATGAATGCATCAGCTTTTTGTCCGTGTCTCCTTTACTTCCTCTTATTCAGATTCCTAACAATTTGTTCTATATTTGTTTTTTTTAATTATCGGATTTCACTCTTCATTTTCCAGCTGTCTTCCATCTCTCAGAGAACTCTCAAATAATCGCAGCCTGGATAATCTGGACTGTATTGGAGGACCAGGAGCTTTGGCACCGTGGGATGAAGACACCTTCAGCCAGGCCTGCAGCACTTTGGGCAGACGTAGTGGCATAGGACAGGTTGGGAATGCTTCATTTATTATTTACAAAACCCATGAAAAAAATTAATTGTTTAGGGATACAAAAATAACGTTTTTTTAAATTTTCCTTCATTATGTCATGTCTTTTAAACACAATGTCACTTGGGCAAAAATAACTCAGTTATTTAACATTTTCACATTTTGACACTAGACAACCACAAACCTCGATGTATTTTTTGAAATGTTTGGGTAATCTGCAATTTTCTTGTAAAAAAAAAAAGCTACTTTTTTGTCTGTTAAATGAGGTAAAAGGGTAAATTACTTTTTATTAATGTTAAATTACAAAATAGAGCTGTGTGTATTCCAAAATTAAATAGCACATAGGTGAATACGGTTTACTAATTATTTACCTGATTTTATGTAGGGGTGTCACAGTAAAAGGGGTTGGATACAATTGCATGCCACTCTTTTAAAAAAAATGAAAACATCAGCATGCTTTGTCTTTACTCTTCATAGTCATGCAGTAGTTTGTGTTTATCTTATCGCACAAAACCCAGCTTTGTGTGAACATTCGAATGACTAATCATTCTTAAAACGTGCTATTTCTACCTTTATCTGCACTCTTATTTCCATTTTCACTGTTTCCATTATCATGACTGATATAATTAGATTCCAGAGAACATTTCCAGCTGTCTTGTATTAATGTTATTACCCCAAAAGACAAATGAGGTGACGGTGATTGTTAAAGGTCTAATTTGTCCACTAACAGAGGGGCCATTAGCTTGGCGATGAGAAGGTCACCGAGATGAAGATCGGCCGTGGAGTCTTTTTCTAATGACCGAATTTTTGCCTCCGAGTTCTTACAGCGGTTTCCTGTGAAGAGACGTATCGCTTTTAGTGAGTGTGCATAAGCAGCAGCAGGCCAGAAAGCAAGCGCTTCCTGTCAGGGTTGTCTAACACTCACTCTCTTTGAGCAAGGATTACATAACAATAAGAAAATAAATGACTGCTGAAAACCTTTTTCTCTGGTTTGCTTTCGATAGGGCTGGGCATAACCGCTACATTCTCGGCTTCGTTTTCGCCTCTCTGGTGCCGACTCGCTCGTATTTACTCCACATGTTCTCCCATTTACAGTCATTAAAATGCCATTACTTTGTCTCATTTGTGTCAGCAAAGAGACGTCTGTAAAGCCGGCTTGCTGAAATTTCAAACTATCCCTGCCACACACTGACAAGTCAGCATTGCAGATTAAAAATAGATAGACATTGCTTTTACTTCAAAATATTCTTTTTAAAAAAATGCATCTACAGTTTCTTGATGGGAAACAAAATCAGAACAAAAAACATATTTGTGGGGTTAAATAATTCCATGCCTTTGTAATGTCTTTGTCCAGCTGCGAGACCTGGAAAAAAGTCATCATTACGAAGACAGAAGCTCAGAGTCCGCCTTCAGAGACTCCCACTGTCAGGACATGTCGGAGCCTCCGGACATGCCCATGCCGACATGCTTCCGATCCCGCAGCCACAGCTACCTGAGAGCTATCCAGGCTGGCTGTTCCCAAGACGACGATACCGCTTCCATAGACTCAGGCTGCTCTCCACCTCCAACCGACTCCTCTGTTCGCACATACAGCACCAGCACTGGTAAGTTATTTTAAAAAAAAAAAAAAAAACAAACTACAAAACAATGAAAAACAAGGTTTTGATCTCATCAAATCTTTTAAAATACCAGTTTTTATTCTTGCACTGTTTTTTTTCTCACCCCTTTCCTTTGATAAAAACAATGACTTGGTCCAAGTTCCTGCTGTCCTTTGTATTTCACTTTGCATCCTTTTGATTCTTGGTCCTTAGCAAGACCCTGATCATCCAGATTTTCCCAAAGTAGCATATTTAGCTTAAATGCAGCCTCTTTTGCCCACACTAGACGACCTTTCTACACAATGGAAGACATGGAAAGAACAGTTTGCCTCTTACCTGATAGCCACTGGCTTGGACAAAGCCCCAAAGGAGAAACAGCTTGCAATTTTTCTTCAGCGTTTCGGGACAGACAGACCACGCATCCTACCCACACACACAGGTAACAACTCAAAACCTCTCCCCCTGAAATGATCCAATCAGTTTAACTCTTGTGAATTTTCATGTTATAAAATTTTTTTTAATAAATTCAACGTTATCTCAAAGTGTTTGTTTCATCTCAGTGAATACATAAATACATGTGCTGACAAAGATTTTAAAACAGGACCTCTTTTAGTTTGATGAAGGATGATTCTGCCTTTGATTTCCTTCAGAAATAAAAAAAAAAATAATGCCCAGGGGTTTGTCTGTAGAAGTACCTAGTTGGAAAAAACAGGCAGAAAATCTCTTGAAATTGAAATTCCAAGCAGGAAAGTTGTAGGTTTCTCAGAAACTATGACATCATAATCCACTATGGCTGCTGAGGGTTACAGTAATAAAGAGTTTATTTCAATTTCTAATGGTATGTGTATTATTTCACCTTTCACATATGCAGAACATGTTAGCAAAGATGCTTTTTTGGTGTTTGAAAAGCTAAGACGATCCCTGCTTGCTAACTTGTCATCGTTCTCAGATTCATGTTCCAAATTTAAAGATAAATGAAAAGTCACCAGCACCTGCTTGACTTTATAGTGAGAACTCTTGAAACAACTTAACTTCTATTTTAAGTAGCGCCTGATTGACACTGAGATTGATGAGCTTGAACAATTCAACATTTTGCCTGTTGGTAAGCTTATTTGCCTTTTTGATGGCTGACTCAAAAAGTGCAATTAAAGGCAGCCCATGTACCACCAGTGATACATGTACCGCAGTTTGAGAAGCCTTGGCTTAAAAGATTGATTGGGAGGTGACACCCAACTGCTGGACAGCAGTCTAAAACATCAAATAAGATTTCTAGTTGTCTGTGACTTCAGTTCGCTGAGTTGAGAACAACGCCAAAAACAACAATAAAAAAAACACAAGTGTTCACTTTAATGTTAAAATCACAGAGGCAGAAGGATAATGAATGAGATATGACATATTATTGAAAGCGGCTTTTCCTGTCTCCTGTCTGCTCCCTCGATACAAAATGACGTTGTCAGTAGTTTGGCATTGACTTAGGTTTTCATACCACCAGTATCCACCATGTGGCGCTCTTTGCTCTTATTTTCAAAGGAAGCCATGCGCTGCCTTCATGGGAATTTTTCGTGTGGAAATGTTCAGTTCTAATGTGGCATAGCCGAGGACATCCTAGTAAAGAGTTTTTAATTATTTAGTTGTTGTAATTAGACCACATTACAGTTATTTCTGGGATTATTGTAGCTGTTCTTTTGACATATTTTCAGTTGCATCTTTATAGAGTAATCTTTAGCAAATGGCTTCTCATATTCAAGTCGAGTACAAAAGGTGCAGTTTAGAAATGAGTTGTTCGCAAAATATTATTCAGAATTATGACTTAAAAAGAAAAAAACTAACTTCGCATAAGTGCTCGTTTGGATAAATTATAAACAGAAAGTTTTACGGTGTGGAAAATTCTCAGAATGCGCTATGGTTGAAGGTCTAATGTCAGAGGCGTCCCTGAAAGCACCACACAAAGTCTCCTCTCGTGGAGCTCAGAGAAACTCCTCAAACAAGAGCCAAATATCCGTCCTTGCGGCTGCTTTAGCTGGAGTTAAATGAATGACTGAGCTGCAAACAGCTACTCTTTTGTGTTTTTCTGTTTTAATAACCACACACGACGTTTATCTCCACCATAGGCGAGGGTAAGTAGCCCATTTAGTCCTACGTTTTTAGCGCTTTCTACTAATTTCATTCGTTGAAAGTTGCCACTAACTTTAATGTCACAGATTATTTATCTGATTTAGACCAGACGGCAATGAAACTTGAATGTAGGATTTTATTCTAAAAGTATTTCAGGGCTGCTTGCAGCAACCCTACACGCAGCAAGGTAGCTGCATATTTTAAGTCATCTCATCACTTACTGGCTGGGTTACATTATAACATCATAAATCTAATGTCAGCGTTAAAGCTGATTTATTTTTTTATATTTTCGAAGTAGAAACATTTCTAAAGACATTATTTCAAGCCTGTCCTACTTTTGACCCGCATGGTGGTTTGTGTGTTGGATCACTAATGGAAATCATTTTTTCAGATAAACTGTCTAAATAGGTTATGTAGGGTTCTATGTTTATGGGACCAATTGATCGAAAACTCGTGTTTTTCAAACCCTTGCTGCAAGGCAACAGTGCATGCAGTCATAATTAGCATATAATATTAATTATTAGCTTAAATATAGCATTTTGTATGGCTAACAGCAGCCTATGTGTGTAAGGCTTTCAGAACAAGGCCCTTATTTATTTTCTGAGATTTCTAAATACCTACCAGCATTTCAAAATCAGGCATGAAAGTTGACAGCTCATAAAAAGATTAGAAAAGAACACCTATGTGCCTACTTGGTTTAGGACAGAGCCTGGATTAGGGACCTGAAGACTTTTGAAAATAACAGTAACAGAAAATAACAACACCTACCTTTCTAGAAGCTTCTTCTGATTGAAAATACCAAGCTTTGAGTTTTCTTCTCTCTGTACTTGTTATTTCAACCTGTTAAGAGTTCAAGTATGGTGCATTCACTGATTGGATAGACGTTTTTAGAAATTAAGAATTAAGAAATTTTTTGTTTTAAATCGGTTGGTCATTGTTCAGTGCTGGTCAAGCACAAAATTGTAGCGAGATTCTTCTCTACATCCCAGAAACATGGAGAAGGGTTTTCAGGAATATGTTGGTATTTCTAAAGTTGTAACTGTTTTGTCAAGACGCTGATTACATAGCAGAAGTATAACATAGTAGTATATTGGCTGTAATGCTCCAGCAAAGCTTTGGAACAGCATTAGGACATGTTTTGTTTTTATTATGGTTCACTGAGTGGAGTTGTTTTAAATCGTTTTCACCTCCTGGAGCATCTTGAAGCAAATTGTTTTCTTGTGTTTGTGATCCAGCATTCACAGTGGACAACAGAACGTGGTTTTTAATGACACTAAAGCAGCGGCTCTCAGTGCCCACTCTAGATCCCACACTGACAATTTTGGCACATAAGCAAAGTGGCTATTTTTCTTGTTAAAATTCACCTCTAATGAGAAACCATGGTTAGTTTTTTGTTGAGCTTCTGTATTGATATGTCCAATTAAAGCTCCATAGTGCTTGGCTTAACGTCCAATTTGATAGTTCTTCATCTCAATGAATGTCAGTCATTAGAAAACACTGGGTCTGGCACAAGCACTATTGCTTGTAGTTGATGCTCATGCAGAGATGAGCTTTATGCTTATACAGCTGTGCTAGAGAGGCAGGGATCTGTAACGTAAGCAAATATATCACAGGAAACTGGCTGATGATAAAACATGCCACTTCCACTGTTTGTCTGAGGAGCGGATCTGATGTGGTTGCATTTTTTTATTTTATTTTTTTTTTAGTAGGTTTAGCAGAAAATCATCATGAATCATGATTGTGTATTTAGGTTGCTTCCTCTGTAACCTAAATACACTCTTGACTCTTTTGTGTAGTTACTCTGTGTGAACAATGGGGGGCCTGTGGTTAAACCCCAGCCATTTGTATAACCGGTCTGATTTCTAATGTGGTTGATCTCGCTAGTCTCCGGTTAGACGGACTGCCTCACCATCAAGCTCACAAGGACAACTCACCAAACGACTGCAAAGAGCATTTCTTAACAGTCTAAGGTCAATATTAGTTGTGTTTATCATTAAAATGCTGACATTTTTAGGTTAACCTCCAGTTGCATCAGCTTTGATTTTGAGCACTTGATAAAGCTTTAGTACATCTATGAATTAGCATTTTATTTAGCTATACATAAAAAGTTTTTCAAATGTCTTTCAGGGATGCCATAAAAATCAGAACACATAGATTGTCATGTTAATTATAATATGTTCCCCATAATGCACCTTGGAGACGAGACCTTTGTGTTACTTGTTCTAGCCTTTTCCTGTTTAATGACCATTATTGTTGTAAGCGCCTGTTGTTTTGATTGTTTTGAATAGTCTATTTATTTAGATATGGCTTTGCTTCTCCATTTAATATTTAATTTCATGAGCTTATGTCAAATATTAGTTTAGGGCTTATTTCTGTGGGTAAAGGAGGAACTGGTTGCAAAAGCAGACTGAGATATTATTTTACAGTCGATCAGAGAATCTCCTCTGCACAACAGGAGAGCACCAAGCCTCTGCCACTAATTTGCCTCCTGTGGATTGTTGATAAAGGAGGACATCACTGAAATGTTATTTCATGGCGGCTTTAATCCATTTGTGGTGTGGACAAACCTGCTGGAAGTTGTCACTCTACAAAATGTCTTGTTAAATGAAATGACTGTATGCCTTTTTCTCACAGAAACAAAATAAAAGAAAAAAGGACAGTGTCTTGGCACAAACTTTGCGCTAGTTGCAATAAAATCTCCAATGTCAGTAAGTAACAAGGTTTGCCATATTGTTCACATACGAAGGGCAGGTGTCCTACAACAAACGTGGATAGTCACAGCAGGTAACCAGTCACTAATGTAGGCTTGTCTTTCTTTTGCTTATGTACGAATAGTTATCAGTTTTTAAAGAAGGAACAATTGTGCTTTTATCTTGAATTAATGTGTTAAAAGTAATTGGATCCAAAGTTTGATATCCAGTTTTATGGTAACAACTGTGGATGGTAACAACTGTGATTAATGTTTGCATGAACTGTTGTGAAAGCACATTCTTGTTGGCAGAATTGTTTTAATGCGGTAACATAAGAGGGTTTTGTGGTCTGTTTGAGACCATGGCATTGTGGGTATTTCAAAAAGAGGAATTTTCTGGACAGAGTTTATTTGTGGCTAAGGGTGCACACCTTTTTCATTTTTCTTAAACTACTGCTATGAAAAAAAAGTCTGAACATTTCAGTGCCTTCATCCTAGACATATAAATAGAAAACCAGACATTCTCCAGAATTGCACTTAGAAAGTCGGTTGCAAGGTGCTGCATGTTCATAAAGCCCTGTTTGTCCTGTCAGCTGAGCGTCTTCAATACGTTTGGGTTTTGGAATGAAGACAGTCCTGCAGTGTGGAGATGGGCCAACTCGGGTGTGGTTTGGGTGTCATCTCGGGTGTCAAGGAAGGATGTTAATGGTGTTGCTTTGCTGGAATGTGACGTAGAGTATGCTGTAACCTGCTCAGTGTTTGCACTTGCAAAGTCATGTAGCGCTTCCACATGTGTTTCGCTGTGGTGTGTCGGTGGGAAATGTTTTGCTCTGGATTCCCGGGACCTTTTTTTTTTTCTTCTGTTTTTGTTGCCTGTCTCCAACCACTGTGAGCATGCAGGCTAAATCAGGATCATTTGCTGGAGCAGAAGCAATTTTGTCAGAGAAATAAATCTCAGTGAGGGAGAGTGACGATAAAACACAACACACGAGTGAGACCTCTCGCAACACAAAGAAGCATTTCATTTTACTATATTATTATGAACTTTTGCCTGTCTGTGCCTGTTATGCTGACAGGGAAGAAAGAAAACTTTCCAAATTATTATTTCACGGTTAATGAAAACTTTCAGACATGCTTGAGATCATACAAGTACAGTTGCATTCTCTTTATAGAGAAAGCTGAGCAAAGAATTGTGTTGAACAGTTCATGGCAGACCTGTACTCTGGTTACTGGGCATTTTTATCTGTTAATTTGAAAAACTGGTTTCCATATCTATGCTGCAGACTGACATTAAGCTTCTGGAATGTCCCCTCTCTGTCGCTCAAAAGTTTCGTAAAATAAACAATGGGCTTTGTTATGAAGTTAATTATCAAAGAGTGGGTCAAGCTCTTTATGCACAAACTATGTATTTGTACTTCTGTGTCAACTCTTGTTTTGGGTCCAGAAACCCTAGATGTTGCTACTTCACAACTTTATCCTTGCTAATCCTTTTATCCTAATCCCGCCGTTTTTGTTTGCAGTCTCCACATGCATAACAAGCTGTAAGAAGGCCGCTCCTCCACCGGTGCCTCCACGCACAACCTCCAAGCCCTACATATCGGTGACGGTGCAGAGCAGCACCGAGTCAGCGCAGGACAACTACTTGGACCAACAGGACAGGAGGTCAGAGGTCAACAGCCAGTCGAGCCACGCTCACAGCAACTCCTCTGACAGCCTTGACAGCACCCGTGCCAACAGCCTGGCCCGGGGTATTCCTCGTCCTCCGCATATCATCCCTATTCCCATTGCTACGCCGAGGGAGCCAATCATCCCTAGCACCGCCAATGCTTCCACAGAGACGAGTGACTCGGCAGTCCACAATGAATCCCTGAAATCAGGATCTAGTAAAAGGAATTTAGCAGCAGAGGAGCTCTTTGTAGCCCCAGTACCAAGGCGGAAACTCTCTTCTATTGGGATACAGGTAGGCAATTACAGTTTATTTATATAAGTGAGCAACAAATGAGAACGTGCATAAAGGATCCTAGTTTATTGAATATAGTGTGGAACTATGGCTGAAAGGACATTAATTCAGTCAGTTTTGAGGGTGTAGTTGTAGTTTTGCTGGAAGATTCCAAGTCCCAATGAGATGTTAAAGCTTATAGAATTTGTGCTTTGTATGTGTTTACATTTTGTCCCAATGAGAACTTCTGCAGGACAGCCTTCACATGCTGCTCCAGCATGTAGTTAATTTCCTTAAGAAATTTGGGGGAGCACTATTTGCACCCTGGACGGGTCACCAGTCAATCACCAGGGCAACATAGAGAGATACAAGGCAGACAACCATACATGCGCACTCTTAGACAGTTTGGAGACATCCATAAACTAAATGGCCATGTTCTCAGAGTTCCCCCAAGAGAGTCCTTGTGTGTATGGGGAGTGTTGAGAAAATATATTTAAAATAAGCTAGTTGTAGAATTTAACCATGACTTCAATAATTGGGTAAAATGAAAGCACATTAGAGAATGCTCCCCTTGAAGTTTGGACTGCGCCGAAGGGAAAAACACGCCCACCCGCTTAAAGAGTGGGGCCGGGAATTTTGAATCTCAGATCAAGATGGAGATCTCCGGGGAGAACACCCAACGCGGTTGGGAGGTTTTCTCTGTATTGTCGTGTGAGTGAGGCCTGTCGGGTGAGGTGAATATTCTTGGTTGTATTTAGTTCTGATAGTTTCATTTGTTGTTCTGTTTAATAAATGTCATCATGCCTTTGCACGTGGAAACCGAGTTGTTTTGGTTTGTAAGTTCAGCTGAGACAATGTTCGCAGTCGATGGATCCGGGCAGAGGAGAAAGTTTTACGAGTCAAAAGCTTTTAAAGTTTGGATTATTTCTCCTCTTAACAGGAGCAAATGCAAACTCACTGAAGACATACTCCAAGTTGGTATCTTCTTTCTATAGTTGATATGATAATTACAAGGCAACAGTCATTCCAACCCCCCTACCCATGTGGCACTTCTTTTAAATATGACCTGAAAAGAAATTTAAATTATGGACCAGTGTCTTGCAAATGCTGTTGTATAAAGTATTTAGTCTGTGTGGCGCTTACAAACTGAGCTGGCCTGTGCAAGATCTGTCTTAAATCTGGTGCAGTATCCAAAATTAAGTGTATAAAGAAAACCCAGATGAGGTAACATATATACTACTTGAAGCTAATAACCCAGCTAAGTTGCTTCAGTAAACCAGATATCAGTATCGACCCAATGCAGGTGGCTGGATCCATCAAAATGGATCTAGCCAGTGGATCCAGCCAGATGACAAAAAGCTACATTTTGTCATCTGGTTTGTTAATAATTCATCTCATAAGAAATTCAAGACGTTCCAGTTAGTAGTGTGCAAACAAAACTTGCCCAAATGTTTGTCTCTCACTTCATAAATGTAATGCTTTGCTTTTCACGTGATGAAATTTAATAACTAGTCTTTCAGCTGCTCTCTATTTAGATGTCCCTAATACAAACAAATGTGCATAAACGTTGCAGACAGCAGGTTACGTGGCACAGACAGGGCTCTCCTGCAGCCGTTGCAGTCTTTCAACGTAAGCATCATTGGGTGACAACACATCTCTTGCTTATCTGGAGAAACCCAGATTAGTTATATCAACAAAATGACAGTCTCTGATGCCGCTTTGCAGAGTGACTCATGTTGCGGCTCACATTGCAGACATTACAGCAACAACAGGGTATCGTGGATTTGACTTTAGACACTTCAATACCAATCAATTATAAACAACTTGATTTGAAGCCCAATTCAATACCTGGGCTCTCTACTGTCTGTGTATCTTCTGAGATGTTTTTATATATATATATTGACTCAAAATTTAAAGACTTCACAGGTCGAGTAATATACAATATGCATGGCCATAGTTCTAAGCCAGCATTGTTTCCCTCTTGGTTTGGGTTTCTGCTTTTTTTCCTTTTTAGGTTGACTGCATCCAGGAAGTTCCAAGAGAGGAGACCCCGCCCCTGGCCAGATTTCAGTCAATAGGAGTACAGGTGGAGGACGGGTGGCAGTAAGTCCTCTTCCTGTCCTTTTAACAACGTGAGGAATTTATATTATAGCCACACACACATTCTTCTGACTGTTCTACTCCCTCCAGCACAGGGCCTTTGTATATGTGAAACCATCCCGGGTGTTTTTGTGCGTGTGGTGTTTGTGATTGTTGAAGCACATTCCTCCTATGAGCATTTACTATTTAAAGATCTCCTCCAAGCCATTTTGAACATTTAAATTGCTATAAAGTTGTTGTTTTTATTTTTTATGCAGTATTTAAATTTAATACATTTATTCACTTCATCAATTCTTTCTTTGAAATCTAAACTTTCAAAACTCTTGAATGTATATATTTAGAAACAATTCTTTTGGATGCAATCTGCCTGCTTACTTCTCTTTCTATTCAATATCATGTTAGAAGTTGCTTCTACATAAAAACACTAGATCAGAATGGCTTTCCAAATAAATGCCATAATTTTTGTTTTAGCTGTGCGCAAAGAAACCCTCAATATGCAGAAGTTATACCTTTCAAATGAGTCTTGCTGTGCCTGGATTAAAAAGAGCTGTACTGGCCAAGTTTACCAAGGAGGGAGGCTTTAAATATGTCTCTGCTTGTTGTTGAGACCCAAGTCCTGTTTGCTGTTCTTTTGTTCTTGAGTGCCTTTGGCATATTGTCTGAACTGCATCTGATATTCGTTTCCTGGAAATGAAGACAATTAGACAGAATTCACATCTAGTCCATTTATTCATTTCCTCGGTTCAGGCGAGAAGCTCGCAGGATGCCTCCCTCTCAAGTTTCTTGTATCTGCATTGACCGACAGAGCTGACTCTGCTTTTAAACTCAACAGGTCCTATTTGCTCCTGAAAAGCGAAATAATTGAATGAGATCTCAAAAGTAATTTCCACAGCTAGTCATGTTAATAAAAGTGCAATGTATTTTATTAACGTTTTATGTATTTGCAAAGTGGAAGGAAAATGAAAAACATTTACAAATAGAAATATGTAAAGTATTTTGTGCATTTGTACTCAGCACTTTGCAAAACCACCTTTTGGGATATGAATCTCTACAAACTTTGCATTTTTAGGGACCATTTCTGACCATTCCTTTTCTCAAAGTAACCTACGTTCAATTAAATGTACAGATCTTCTCTTGACCGAGTCAAAGTCCAAACTTTAGTTTTCCTATAACACCTGAATCTGTTTTGATCAAAATCAATCCATTGTAGTTCCAGTTTTAAATTCAGGATTATTGTTCAACTGAAATGTTACCCTCCATTTATTTAGCAATCTTTACCAGTTTTCCCCCACAGCATGATGCAGCCATGCTATGGGTCAGAGTGAAGGAGGCTTTGCACATGTGCATGCTACCCTTTTCAGATTTTCATATTTAAAAAATACTGTATTGATTTTCTTCTTCTTGACCGTTATGCACCTCTTTGTGTTGGTCTATCTCATAAACCCCTAATCACATGCAGTGAATTTTTTGGTGGTAATCTGATGAGTTTTGAAGCAGATTGTTTGGCGAGAAACGGTAAAATATATTTTGCTCTCTGCTCTGTTGGAATTGAATTGTGACGTTGTCTCTTTGCTTTATTCCAGACTCAGTCGCTCCAGCAGTATGGCCGCAAAACAAGAAGCGGACTCGGACACACAGGACATCTCTGCCATTTCTCACATCAGCATTGCCAAAACCTTTGAGAAGAAAGTCATGGTCAACAGTGCCAGTCAGTCAATGAGCTCCCCCCCTGGGCAAGACTCTTTAGACAACGGAGACCAGACTGGCGACACCTCCTCCCCACCGCCTCCCAGGCAGATCCTCAACCGCTCCACCACGCGGAGCAGCTCCTCGTCTTTCTCCGAAAGCCTGGATCCAGCGCTGGATCCCTCGTCTCTGCCGCCCCCGGATCCCTGGCTGGACAGCGGAAACGGCGGCGGCAGCGGCGGCTCCCAGAGCGGAGGAGGCGGAACGCTGTGCAGAAGAGACGGCCATTGGTTCCTGAAGCTGCTGCAGGCCGAAACGGCACGCATGGAGGGCTGGTGCCAACAGATGGAGCAGGAAACCAAAGACAACCAGCTCTCAGAGGAGGGTAAGGTCCGCACGGTCCTCGCTGGACTGTATGTAGCCGTGAGGAAATACAGCGTCAAAAGCCATCGCTCACCTGCTGTCACATTACATCCCATTCAGGATCTAACATTTTTAATATGTCGTCAACACACACTTTGCATCAATAAGAGCTTAAGTTCCCTCCACAGACCTCTGCAAATCGTTCCTGAGCTAATTTGAAGGCCACGTGAATCTTTGAGGTGTGTAGCTATTGGTTCTCCAGAGAGTCTGCGAACTATTCGCCTCAGCATCCAGTGACCCCATACTGGGGTCACTGGATGGGCCTGCCTCTTCGTGGTTGATTTGCTATTGTTTCCCAGATGGAAGGCAGCTGGATGACTTCAAAAAGACCTGACACACTGTCATTTAAAAAGGCTGTAGGTCTTCTGGATGAGATACACTGACCTTAGATTTTTGTGCATAACTCATTTCTCACTCCCTCTAATCAATCTGTTGCACAAACACAGCATGGAAAGGATGATGCTGTAATACCTGGGGTTAACACACACAAGCAGGCCTGTAATCTCCAGAATTACACAAATCTAGTCTGGAACTGATTAAACCCTCAGATTAGATTAGTGCCTTGCCATCGGCCTGGGACACACAGCAGCAGTGGGCAGACGTGCAAAGCACATCATAAATGCAAACCATCCAAGGCGGTTATCATGAAGGGCTTGTTCAGATAAGTGCCTGCTTGTCTTAAGTAAGGGAGTTTGCATTTTCAAAACTCAGTGTTTTGAATGGTGTGTGCATGTGGCCTGACTTGGTTGAGCAGTTTGCATCAAATCTGATGTAGATCTGCAGTGCAGAAGTGGGATCTCGCCCGCCACACAGCAGTCCCACGCCTACATCTTTAAAATCCACCAATCGGGGAGGATTCTGAGTTTTGTCAAGGCAGATGTTTGTTCTAATTTGACTCTGCAAACAGACTAATGTTGTAATAAGTCACAAGTTGCAGCCAAGTCAACTGGGAAGATGTAGTGTCCAAAAAGAGGATTTCCGCTTTTTATTGCATTCATGCCATCCAGCTGGTGACCCATTTTCCAGGTGGGGGTGTTGCAAAAAGTAACATGATTCCTAATTATGCATTTGAAAAAGCTTTAAAACCGTGCTGTGTTTAGTTCTGCTTTCTTCTCACTACAGTGCTCGGGAAAGTCCGCAGTGCGGTGGGAAGCGCTCAGCTCCTAATGTCTCAGAAGTTCCAGCAGTTCCGGGGACTGTGTGAACAAAACCTGGTGTGTATGTTGTCACACTTTGCTCACAAGCTCAAACTCAAAATGCACAGTTGGCGACCCTTTGTCAGCTGCTTACCCTGCAATGCATAAAAAAGGCTTTCATCCACTTGAAAGCTGACTAAAACGAACGCGGCCATGATACGCAGCACATGAGGACCCGCAGCACAAAACACAAGGAGCTTATATTAAACCAATAAGCCCTTCCAACCAGATGACGTCTTTTTGTGAAAATGCCATTATACAAATTGTAGCCAACAACCAGCACATGATATGTACCATAGTGAGTGATAAGCGGCACTCTAATGTGATTTGCCCTGAGATGAGAGCAGGAAGCACTGAAGCATTAGAATGGTGAGCAATGTGGAGCCAACGCAGACAGAGGTCAGAGTGTTTAAAGCACTGCAGACTTTGAACAGGAGCATGCAGGATTTCAGCTTTGGACTTTCAGTGCCTTAAAAATTGATTCATACATCTTTAGATATTGTGGCGTATGTACATTTTTATGTAAAAGACCAACAGGATCATTCTAAGGAGGAAGTTTTTCTCTTTTTTTCTTTGTGTGTGAGTATTTGGAAGATGCAGTACACATCTGTATGTCTCTACATGTTAGTTCATCACATACAATTAAACAATACAATAATGCCTGTGGTTGAACTGTTACAAGAGGTTCTTAGCAATTGCACTATACCTTTTCTGACATGTCCTCACATCTGGAGGCTTTTCAGAAATATGATTACTTCAGTAAAATCATTTTGCACTGAAGATATGGATGCTTTATATTTTGTAATTTGATAGTAAATCACTTGTAGTTTGGTAATTCTATGTAATGAAAGTAGCAGCACAAGTGTTTCACAAAAACGTTCAGCTGATTGAGACTGTTGCATTGCACCATCTAGTGGTGAACATTAAAACTGCACCAATATCACATTGTTCTAGGTTGAAAAGTGTCTTGTTCATTACAAAAGGTAACTGAGCAAGATGCCATACATGGTTGTGTGGCTCTTTTTTATTTATTTTTTAAAATCTATATAATTTAAATGGTTCTCTTTTAGGTAAACCTTTCACATATACTTAAAAGTATATGTTAATGCATTAAAGACATGAATGTAACTGTGATAATAGTTTTATTGCTATTTTTGTGAAAACTTCAATTGGGTTAAAGCATTTTCTCAACAGCTGTGGTTTGACAAATACTTTAGATAGTAAATTATAAATAAATTTGAATTTATAGTATTTTCAAATAAGTCCAATTATACATATGGACTTATTTCACTGGTTTAAATATCCAAATGTCTATCTCTTTGAGATGATGTCTGAAATAAATTCTGTTATTTATTTATATATTTTAATTATTAAATGACTAGGAAAAACTTTCAAGTCACCCAAAAACATTGTTTTTTTTAATTGAAGGATATCTATAGCGATTAGATTTTTGTTCCACCAGAAACTAACGAGAGCCCCATCAGGACCGCTCAAGTGAAGTCCTTCAATTCACATTAAACAATGTGTACATTAAACATATCAAAATTAGTTTTCTCTATTACATTGTGACTTTCAATAACTGCATCTTAAGGAATTTGAAATACACACCTCAAAAGCAAAAAAATAATTAAAAAAAAAATACAACCCACCTCTGTCCAGTCAAATCAGGTTTATCAGGAAATGTATAAAAAGTCACAACTTTTATCTCATTCCTGCGTCCACTTCACATATTTTTAGCACTTTGTGCAGTAGATGCAGTTCTATTATTTAAAGCCTACTTTTTTTTCTAAACGCAGCCTTATTTAATACAAGGAGTTACTGTTTACTTTGTATCTACTCCTATTTAAAATAAAACATTTCTATCAGTCATTCTTAACTTATAAGGCACTTGTAATTCACAGAGAAGTTAGCAGAAAGTGATTTACATCAGATTAAAACATGAGGTAATGAAAAGCAAAGAGTAAAAGAAATGAAGAGTGTAAAAGGGTTAGTAAACATACACCGATGTTTAGCTGTGGTCCTCCTCGCCGTTTGTTCCGTTTCACCTTGTTCATTTTTCTCTGGTCAGAATGTGACTGCCAACCCACGGCCAACAGCCCAGGACCTGGCTGGCTTCTGGGACCTGCTGCAGCTCTCTATCGAGGACATTAGCCTCAAGTTTGATGAGCTCTACCATCTCAAGTCCAATGACTGGCAGCCCGTGCCGTCTGGGGCCGCCCAGTCGTCCCCTGAGCGGAAGGTACTTCCCACCCATGCTGCCCAGTGCCCTGGCTGGGGTAGGAAAGCCGCCGAAACCGGCCTCTCTCCTCCCACCACCACCACCATTTCTCTCCCACTCTTTTTAAACCCTGTCCCTGCGTGGGATGAACTCTTAACAAGGCCTCCCTGTCCAACGCAGAGGGGCCCGGAGAGATCCCCTCTAGGCATGCATGGGAAAAGAGCCATCTCAAAGAGGGCTGGGGCTGCTGTGTTTTTAAAGTGTAAAGCCCTGCTTTGAGCATGCATGCGTCATTTATCTATGTGTGTGTCCACGTGTTGGTGTCTGTGTGTTGCGGTGGAGCATGGCTAAGATGCGCCGGTTAATGTGACAAAATGCTTTCGCTTTTGCTCATTAACCTGGCCACATTTGTCTCTGTCTAAAGCCTTTTCTTTTCTTTTTGTCTTGTCTGTGACGTCCGAGTCTCCAGGATTATGAATGTAGCTGTATGTGAAGTTCTTTTTGTGGCTCCGGGTTAATTTGCCCCTTCTATAATTAGTGCCCCATTTTTATGCCCACACGTTAACATTTTGTCCCAATCCATGTTGCGCCTGTCAACAAATCATTTCCTACCTACGTTCTTAACCAATGTGAGTCAGTTTTTCTCTTTGAGATGAAGAGTTTTGGATTAATTGAAGGACATAAATAGTTTCATCTGACAAATCTTATGTATGGTTTTCATTTAATAGTACACTAATTTAATTTAATTTAATAGTAATTTTTGTTTCCAAATATTTTGCACTACACACCTTCCAGTGTTATTACAATTTCTATTTGAATAAAATAAGAGATTATGACCCAGATTAAACAAAAATAAACATCCTGCTTGTTGAATCTGTTGTTCTGTAGTGACATCGTCACAATATCTTTGTGTAGATGTGGAGTTAATAGAAAACTAGGGTGGTGCTTGCTACTTCACTCATCCCCATTGATGCCATAATAAGTATTTGTCAGCTGGTTTAGGCCCAACATACATTAGGTTTGATGCGTAAAGCTGATGTGAAATTGGTTACTTACCTCTGTAGTTAATAAACATAAACAGTAGACTTAATCTTTCAAAGTTAAAGTGCAAGCTTTATAACAGTGCAACCTTTTGTGAAAGGTTGAAATTTGTGGCTGTCAGGGTAAATTAAATATTGTTTAAAATGAAATTTCAGAGCAACTTTTACTCATGGCTACTTGAACAGAGATTATTCCTCTAAGAGGGTTTCTGTTTCACAAGGCAAACAGTAAGTCTGAAAAAGTATAAAATGATTATAAAACCCTTTTTCTTTTAAAAACCCATCAGATTTTCCTACAATAAGTAGTGTCAAGGTACAAACACCGTTAGGCCTCAAATTTACATGATTTCTTGTTAAATCACTAGTCTCTCAATATTAAATCCTATTAAACTTTTTGGTGCATCTCTGGCTAATCAATTCACCGTAGTAACTCCAAATACTCAGTGGTAAAAGCAGTAGAACTTCACCTACCATCAATTTTGCAATCGTCATTCTAGTCAAAAAGGGCTCCATTCAGTTGCATATCAAGCCAGTTTAACAGGCTCTAACTGCCTCTAGGTTTCTGTTGTGAAAATTCTGAAATGGAAAATCTACAAAAAGCCCTAAACCGTTTGTTTTGTTGTTTTTTTTTTTTTTTATTGTTCTGTAGCACAAAGTTCTTTTTTTTTGCAATCAAAAAGGTACTTTATGAAAAGACCAAACATCCCAAAGTGCAAACGGTGGAGGGGCAAAGTGACGAGGTCTGCTTTTTGTTGCATATCAGTGTAAATGTCTTGGCTGTCCTGTCATCCTTTTAATGATTTCAGATAAACCCAGTACACATCCATTCATGTTGCCATTCTAAGTGGTTGAAAATGTGTCTTTCTCAATGTCGACTTGTCTGTAACCAGCTGTCTCTACTGTCCTTGTTTTGTGTTTGATCGTCTAGTCCGCTACATGTTGTCTCGAGCAGTACAAGGGAACGACAGGACAGCTTTGGCAAATGATCTCTGTGAATCATGTCTGCCAAATCTGTCTGAACAAAAACAGGAAACGGACTACTATTATACATTGTTGTCTTAACACGTTTTCCTTCTGTCGTGTCATCTCCTCCTTCAATCTTGCAGAGCGAGGACAAGGAGGCCCTTCCGGCATCAAAGAAGCCTAGCAAGACGCGACCGACGCTTGCCCGCGAGAAGAGTGCTGACTCTTCTTCGACCTCTTCATCGGCCTCGGCAGAAAAACAGAGACAAGAGGCTCGCAAGCGCCTGCTAGCTGCCAAGAAGGCTGCCTCGTTTCGCCAGAACTCTGCCACGGAGAGCGCAGACAGCATTGAAATTTACGTCCCCGAGGCCCAAACCCGCCTCTGAGAGAAAAGGGACTAGCAAGGATCCGAGGACAGATAAGTTTGTTGGAGGAGGAGAGGAAAAGTGGGGGGAAAAAACAGGGAGGATTTTGTTTGAGTGCAGATGAGTTATGGTGAGTAAGGAAGAGTGTGTAGAGGAGCAATGCCAATGAATGGGTGTTTTGATATTTTTAACATAATCATAGGCTGGTCCTGCTTGAAACTGATCATGAAACATTTGTGGACCCAACAGACTACAAACTTATGAAGCAGAAGATTCCTCTTCAGAGGCTGCCAGGGAAGACCTCAGCTGATGAACTTTATCTTTTCTTCTTACGTTTTCTTGATCTCATAAAAATATTAATGAAGGTATTATTATAACAATTATAGGTTAAAAACTCTTTATGAAGACTGTTTTAAAAGTTCCCATATCTTGGCTATAAGATTTATAAAGCAGACAGAACATAAGCATCAATGCTTCTGTCTCCCACTCTCTTGCTCTCTTCCCAGATCACTGGCCATCTTGTAGCTTTGCACAGCACCTCCTTGTGGCCATCATGCAAGTTGCACACAAATCCACTGATTTATATATATATATATACATATATGTCTTCCTTGTATTTATTTTTTCTTCAATTATTGATTTGGGCTGGGCAAGAATCCATTTAGATCAAGCTTTTCTGACTATTTTTGGTATGATGAAACAAAGTCCGATGTGAAAGATTATTTATGTAGTTCCTACAAACAAACAAAATCTTGTTTGAGTTTTTTTTTGTGTCAAAGACTTTAGTGTTTAGTTTCTTAATGGGGTTTTTTAATGAAAGCACATATTAAACAAAGCCAGGCTGGAGGTTCCTTCAAAATGGCTGTCCACAATGTGTGTTTTTTTTAATGATTATTATTACTATTATTTGTAGATGAAAAATCCTAATATCCTTTTAATTCTTTTTTTATTTTCCTTTCCTCTATTTCTTTTTTCCATTTCTGTGCTGACTTCAGAAATATGTAGGATATTTTCTGTTGCATATATACATTTAAGTGCTTTAAGGAAAATAATTGTGCATCAAAGTCATACATTTCAAAATAATCTGGGGATCTGAAGTTGTGCAGCTGGGGGAACATGCTGATTAACAGCAGGCGTTTCTTTTCCGCTTCCCACTTACTAATCAATCCAACTTCACTTTATCCAGCTTTTCTCCTCTCTAAACAAAGATTACATTTTTTTTATCTCTTTTCTAATTTAATCATTACATATATAAGTGATGGGCCTTTTAATCATATACTTGGTATTTGCTGTTTTTGTCTTTGAGGAATACAAAAGCCAAAGATAAGTACACTGTTTGAAATTCAGCTCATGTAATAAAATGTGAGTAGCAGGGAAACTCGATGCTTGACTGTGAAAACAGATGGCAGTGGATTTTACCCACAGCAACACATGTACTGCAGATTTAACGTTTGGATATCCACAAGGCAGGAAGCTCGAACAGAACCGCCCAACCATCAGAACCACAACACACTACCCTATCTGACAGAGTTAATTTCATGGAAAAGGATTGTTTCCAACCTCAGGAGGGCAACAGTGCTGCATGTCAAACCAGTAGTCAGTGGCAAAGAAGGGCAAAGAATCCTAATCCCTATCTTGTTTTGCATTAAGAGACCCACTGTGCTTTACAGAAGTATTCATATCGCTTGAGCCTTTTTACATTTTGTCATGTTATAACCACAAACTTGTCGGAATTAGGCATAAAATATTGCAGAACTGTAAAGTGGAAGAAAACTTGTGTTCAAAAAAAGCAAAGATCTTGAAATTATGGAGTGCATTTTTGTTTGTAGCATTTCTACTCAATTTTCTGTAAAACCACCATTCTTGCTTATGTCCTTGCCAACTGTAAATGTGCAGATATCAAACTTGTGCCCATTCGTCTATGCGTTTAGTTTCAGCCATGTTACTGTTGGCACAAACTAGCATCCCCACAACATAATGGTACCACCACCATGCTTCACAGTGGTGTTTTAATTATCTGCCACTCCTATATTGTATGCAGGGCAAAAGTTCAGTTTTAGTCTCTTCCACCAAAAAACATTCATCCTCATGTTTGTTGTGTAACCTTTTGGCAAACTTTAGAGACTTCTCATGGTTTTCCAACAGCAGTGGCTTCCCTCTCCCCACTCCTCCATAAAAGCCAGATTTGTGGAATGCACGACTAATAGTTGTCCAGTTTACAGATGCTTTCTGAGCTAAGGGTCTCCAAGCTTTTCCAGATTTACCATAAATGTGTTTGGCTGCTTCTGCTTTATGTTCTCCTTATCTAACTAGTCATTTTTTGGAAGGTTTGTAGTTTAGCTGTACTTGTTCACTTTTATGGAGTTAAACAGTGGTTCACTAGTTGTTTTATAGCCTAAGTCTGTTTTCAGCATCCAGACAGATATCTCTCAAACCTGGATTTATTTACTAATTG
Organism: Micropoecilia bifurca; assembly: GCA_903067075.1. Taxonomy (NCBI): domain Eukaryota; kingdom Metazoa; phylum Chordata; class Actinopteri; order Cyprinodontiformes; family Poeciliidae; genus Micropoecilia; species Micropoecilia bifurca. Next base: position 8,188 of record CAEGAF010037329.1, on the reverse strand, counting down.
CATAACCACCTCAGTTTGTGTATAATTTGACAAAATGGGGGCGGGGGGAAGTCACTGGTATGTGAATATTTTTGTGAAGCGCTTTATCTAAAAACACTCACATTTTGTCTAAATTCACTTTGTAGCTTGAAGATATTTGAAACAAAACATCTCCATTTGTCAGTGTAACTCCTAAGTGGGGACTTTGAGGGTTTTTTTAAACCCGATACCATCTATTCAGTCACTGATGAGTCATCTTCATCAGTGAAGATGAAGTTAAAGCCAACAGCCTTGGCAGACAATGGGCTTGTCTAACAAGTGGTCATCAAAATCGTAACGACTTTCTGGACCCCAATAGTTGTGCTAAATGCTCTTCTTTTCATGTGTATGCTGGCAAAGCCTCTCTGCAATAAGCCATAACCTAAAGTTAAGCCTCTGGCTTTGAATTGGAAAAACCCAACGATCACCATTCTTCTCACATTGATGGCAAGAGCTTTCCCTTGATGGCCGGCTATTATTTGCCTGTTGTGTTTGCTTGCAGTGGGTGACTCTCGGCAAGGAATATGGCTCAGAGGTGTCAATAGCCAGTCCCATGACTGCTCTCAGTCCACCCCCATCCATTTGATTGAATGAGGGTAGACTGATGGACTGATGGAAAGCTTTCAGGTGCTTTCGTTAGCACCTGAAAGCCTTTTGTGGGACTGAAAGGTTGCCATTAGCCTGATTTAATTTTGGACTGCCACAAAACAAGCTTGTCAAAACAAGCTTATCTAGCTGTGTTATTTATATTCTAGAGATCTTATGCAGTCACTGCCATCTAAGCATATTCTGTTTTTATTCCGCTTTACAATTCCCACATATCCTTTTCTGTTCTTGCGCATCATGTTTTACCGCCATATCTTGTTGTCACACCAATTTCTTACAAACCTGTCTGCCTTGATTGCTGGTGAAACACACTGTGGCATTTTAAATACACCCAGCGACAGACGGCAAGCCGAGCAAACCAGTACGTCTGGTTTTTTTTCCTGTCATTTGGATACATGTGAAATGCCATGACACATACAGACACACTTTCAGAAACAAAGCAAAACCTTATCTTGAGCTCATAGACAATGCTTTTCTCCAATAAACACGCAAACCTGGTGCAGAGATGGAGCGAGGCCTATTTCCTGGGTAGGGTTTTCCATTGACGCATAGTTGCACTATGGGGGGCCTGGGATGCTGCTGTAAAGCAAGTGATTTGCGGGTGATACTCATGCATAAGAGGTTGATGCTTTCTACCATTCACTTCTTTTCCCTTTTTTTCCTTCTCCTTTGTATTGTCCTGAGTTGTTCCCTCACACCAAGTTTACACGCTGATTGGTCGTTCTATGACTTTTGGGTGGAGAAGAAAATAAATTTCACACAACAGTTTGGAGTAAAAGTTTTTAAAATATTATTCTTTGTTTACACTGAGTTTCTCCTGTCAAATTTCTTAACTGCATATTTTATTTCCCAAACTATTTTTTCCCCCCGGTTTTTGTTTTATTTATTACATATGGATAAGCCAAGAGCAAACTTGTTGTTTCAAATTAGTATCAATCATTTCTCTTTCTCTCTTCCATTCCAGACTTCTTCTGTTTTGCCTGGGTCTGAATTATCTCCAGAGGCTTCTTCGTAAACTGAAATTGTTGTGGCTTTAAATGATTAAGTTCTTTTAAATAATGGTGAGATCTGCAATCGTAACCTAAAGATGTTCGTGAAGGATGACTACCATTGACAATTATAAGTATTTGCCTATATGAATAAGAAGCAGACTGTTGGTGGTTTTTTTTTATTTGTTTTGTTTTCACAAATTTTTACATTTTTAATTCCATTCTTTAAAAGTGTTTGTAATAACAGGCAAATTTATTCACATTTATTACATATCGATTACCTTTTTTTTGGTTGTCTTTACAAATTCTGGCAAACAAGAGACAAAATGCATCAAACCCTAGAAAATGATTCAAAGTCTCTGAAAGTCTGTTGGGGCCAAAAACACAACTGAAACCAAACGAGCTCTTTTTCCATCTTCGCTTGGTTCGTCTTGGCCATGGAAAATGGGAGAGTCGGGTAAGAAACGGAGGCAATGCTCATTCCAGCAGAGATGTGATGTAGCAAAACGTGTCGACAAATAAATATTTTAATGAAGTAAGCACATATTTTAATGACTAGAATTTGTTTAGAGTACTATATAAGATGTGTGTTATCCAGCGGAGCTGAATAAAAAGGGTTGTGCTGTGAGTGAGTATGTGGGCCTGTTGTTTGGAGAGTATTACCTTTATTACTGTCCACTATACTCTGGTTACAGCAAACTGTGCAATACAGAGTAAAGGGGTTCTTTGCTATTAAAAGGACACTGTCTTGCATCTCTCCCCTTGTGCTTCTTACAGTTATTGTCTGTACATAAGAATTAAACCAGATTAAATATTTCATCTTTTACAATATTGTAAACCTGTTTATACAGTTTAAAGGTTGTCGACATGTATACTGCAGATGCGCAATGTTCAATAAAGTGCACAAAATACTTTCTCAAGCACTTTATCATGACTTTGTTTTGTTTTCCGCTTGCAAGGCCGTGCATAAGCAATCAGCTTTTCCCCTGATTCAAAATTAGGTTTTTTGTACACGCTATTCGCCTACTGGAATGTTTTTTACGTCATGATCGTACTCTGCTTTCTATGATTACGCACCAGTTTCTTGAAATTTGTTTGAAGATATGCATCAATATTGGAGCATTACTGAATGAATGTTACAAAATGCAACAAAAAAAAAGGTTTTGGAGGTTAGAATAGTTTTAGAGCCACAGCTCCAGATCTAAGGTTTAAATATCTAATCAAGATGATGGGAGATGACAGTAAACATGTAATTAAGTGATAATTATGTTGACTTAATTACAAAGTATATGAGACACTTACATCTTACTTGCAAGCTGTAAGATTAAGGCTTTAGTCAGTTGATATCAAAAAGTTAACTTTTGCAGATACTTTTCTGCAGTAAAGATGGGGAGGCTGGAAAGATGGATTGGGCTAAATGCACTGAGCATTCCAGGAAGAAAAACAGAGGTTTAAAACTGAGAAGCCATAGCCAGACTTGAAAATGTATAAATGCTCTCAATCCCACCTTGAACCATTTCTGTAAAAAATAGCCAAAAAAAATTGTGTTTATAGATGGAAAAGTGATACCCTAAAAGGATTTGCAGTTTAATACATATACACCCCACACATTTCAGATATTATTCATTTATTTTTTCACTCTGCAATCACTGTGTAGAAAGGTTTAAGAGATATAAGTACCTATGAAATGGTAGACCGTCGTATTACTACAAAGGGCAGTTATTCACAAGGCATTTTAATATTTTACTCATTGTACGTTTAGTTAATTTGGTCTGTATTGAACCAGACTTCTAAGAGTTGAACCAGTAATCGAAGAGTTCAAATAATTATTTTTCATTTTGCTGCTGCTTTTCTAACATTTGTTTCTACTGACATCAACTTATTTGAGTCACGGTTTATTACACACATTTTTATGATTTATGTAAGCATACACATTTGTTACATAAAATAACAGGAACCGTTTTCGACAGGCAGGGATAATTAATGATTTGTTTCTAGATTATCTTTCTTTTAAATTACAGCGTCTAAGAACTGTAAACATCCAGGGGCTTGGGGGGGGAAACGTTCGATTCTTTCTTTGACCCACAAACGTTATATTTTGAATGAAAAGGTTCTCCCGTCCCTCACAACAACACGAAACCAGACCGCTGTCCGAAGAATAACTGCGATTGGCTGACCACTCTCCGACGAGTAATCCAGGAAAACGATTGGCCGACAGCCGTCAGTGGAGGCGGGCCCACTTCAGCTGAGACTGTCAAGATTGGCAAAGCGGTCGCTGTATGCAGGTATAAGAAGCGAAGCGACAAGAGGGAAAAACAAGACCTGGAAAACATTCATCCTGGCAGAAAGCGAGGAGCGCAATGGAAACGTGGGAGCCCTTTTATACGAAGTAGTGTGAGGAGGAGAGGTTATAAAATTCGCGTTTGAAACTGCAGCACATCTTAGTAGCCTTAGCGGAAAAGCGTCGCTTTGTGAGTGGAAGCAACTTGGACAGCTGCGTTGTTTTCAAGCGGAGCCATCAACAAAGAATGAAAGCGTTGAAACGAGGTGAGCGCCAACCTGACCGTGTTTTCTACTCTAGTCCATTGACTTTACAAAAAAAATGAAATAAAACGAACCCTTCCCAGAAACTGTGCGTGTTCGGGCTCTTGTCTGGCTTTTGCCGTGGACTGTTGCCTGGTTATGCAGAGGAGGGTTTTTTTTTTTTTGTTTTGTTTTGTTTTTTTTGCGAGCAAATGCAGCGTGTGTTTGTGTTTGAATTTGGAGGGACAGCTAGCCAGCTAGTTGTGTGTCTGTCTCTCCTGAGCCAGGCGTGCTGTCCATCTGGCGGAGCGGCATGCAGGAGGGAGGTTGTGCGTTTCTTCCCTGCCTCCTTTGTGCGCTCCAGATGGCTCGGTTACCATTTTTTTTTTTTGATAGACTGCTTTATCACAGCAGTTTCAGACATGCATATATATTTCTCAAACTAATTTGTTGCATATTGAGTCACTAATAGACACGTTTAATTGGCTTCCTTTTCTTAAACTTTATTTTTGAATGATTTTCCTGCTACCTATGCGTGTGTTTTTGTAAAAAAAAAAAAAAAGAAGTTGTCTTGTTTGACAGCCGCAGTGATTTACTACGTTGCTGCTGCTGCTGCTGCTGCTGGTTGTGTGACCTTTTCTTTTATCTTTGATGTATTTTTCTCCGCTGATCAAATCCCATTCATTTGCTGCTGCCTCTGTTTTTTAAGATAAAGCCCTACTTGTCAGTTGTAAGGATCCCGTCCGGCACGTTTCTTCAGCGGAACCGTCCTGACCACATGAAAACAGCTCCGTGGTCCGCGATTTATAACCGTGATACAAAAGTAGCATTTCTCGGCATCTCTATAGTAATTTTCTACTTCTTGTAACCCGTCTGCCGTTTTCCTCTGTGGCGTCAAAAAAAGATGAACGTTTTGCACATGTGCGCGGAGCAAAAGCGCCACTTCCCGTCTTTGCACGGTCAATAGGTTCCTGGGCCCACTTGGCTACTGGGATGTTGATATGCACACAATCTCCTTTGTGAGGACAGGCGCTGCCCCCGGGGGTCAGGTTTCAAGCCAGCTCCCAGAGAAAGACATTTACTGCATTCTGCGGCCCAACCCCTCTGGGATCAGACATGCTCCATTTTGTGGGGAGTTTTTCCCTCCTCTGACCCGCCGTGGGTCAGAATGAGAAGTTGGGTCAATCTATTAAAAAAAAAAAAAAAATGAGTTGGAGATTTAATAAAAAGAAAAGCAGTTGGTCGAAATAGTTCTCAATGCAAACATCACTTTGTGATAAATTGCATGTAAAGTAGAAACCGATTAGATTTAGATGCTTTTTTTTACTGTTGCTTTCATTTTTCTCTCCTGATCAGGTTGGGTGTGAGGTATTGTCTTGCTAATGATCCCAATCGAAACTGGAGGTGTGCTGATGACTGTCCGGCCTTCCGGCCTGTTTTTCCAGCCTGATTTCTTTTGTTGGGGGGGATCAGGGCAGGTTTCTCTGGTCAGTGAACCTGATCACCCTGATAGCTCCCATCTTTGGGTGGAAGAAACGACTCAAAGTTGACTGTTGGGTGTGTTTCATTTACAATAAAGTAAATGAAACGAGGGGTATATTTCATTAGGGCTGCAAAGTTATGTGAGAGTAAGACTTTAAGAACAGGATGGCTGGAAAGTGTTGCACCAAATGTTTGCTGTATTTTTTGTTTCTTTTTTTTAATTTCAACTTTTGTCTTGGAGCATGTTGGATTTCTAATACTGGCAGCGTTTTGGAAACTTAGCTGTACTAATCCCAGATGTAAAACTCTTTAGGTGTTTTTAAAAGTCAAGTTAAATTAAAGACAGTAGAAATCCTTAAAGCCCCAAATGATGTTTTTGTTCTTGATATAAATAATTGTTGTAAGCAGGAAAGGTTGGGGTGGGGGGGCAGTCATACAATGTTCCTAAGTCTTAAATTGTAGATCAAATCAGAAATAAATTATTTCTGGGAAACCCCCCCCACCCCCCAAACAGAAACCATACTGGTAAGAGTATGGTTTCTTGAGTGCGCCTTTAATCATGGCTACTTTTGTTTTTGTTGAAAGATTGGTGTTAAAAGCAACTCGTCTTCTCCCCAGGTCTGGAGGATGACCACCATCCCGAGCAGGAGCAATTCTCGGCTGCGTCGGACAGCGATGACTGCTCCCCGCTAGACCTGTCGGGGAGAGGGATCCTTGCGAAGCGCCGTCGCCGCGGCAACCTGCCCAAGGAGTCCGTTCAGATCCTCCGCAGCTGGCTGTACGAGCACCGCTTCAACGCGTACCCATCGGAGCAGGAGAAGCTCAGTCTCTCAAACCAGACTAAACTGTCTGTGCTGCAGGTAAGAAGATTTATTTATTTGTTGGGTTTTTTTTTTTGCATACATGTGAAGTTTTCAGAACCTGCCAGAGGATTGTGATTTTTCTCATTTCTGCTATTTGTTGGAATTATGTCATTTAACTCTGGGGGTGGGGGGTGGGGGCGGGAGAATAGCATTTCCTGATGACATCCATCTGAAATGTTACTACTTGTGTAATTAGTAACTTTTTTACTAATATCTTATGTTATTGAAATGCGTGAAGACAGACCGACGGCAGGTGACTGATGATGCTGCAGTCCCTGCTAGCATTTTCCCACCCTTCTCTTTCTCGCTTTGTTGCATCAGTAGTAGACATTTCCTCTTTCCTTCTCAACACATGGGCAGATTACAGAGTAGCAGGAGGCGGCAGCAGTTCCTTGTTATGCAGTCAGTTCACTGGAATGCGTTTGGCTGCCTTCTCTGTGGCTCAGCATATTTCAGCTCAGACCTTCATTATTGCCAGCTGTCTGAGCACTCAGCTCTCTGTTTTTCCTCCTCCTGTACCAGTAGAGGGAGCATGTCAGACATCTGTAACAGTCTTGGATTGAAAAGGAGAGTGATTGTATAGTTTTTAGATCTTGTGGAATTATTTTTTTTAATTATTTTTAGGTCTTTTTTTTTGACAGTGCCTTGCAAATGCTTTCATCCACTTTTTTCACATTACAACCAGAAACTTGAATCAGTGATTCTTGAGAATAGGGACAAAATGGGTTTTAATGTTGCAATTTTTTATTATTATTATTATTTATCAACTTTATGTATGCAAATATGACAAATAATGTTTTGGAAATGTAAAGATGCTAAGGTGCAGGCTCCCAGTTGCAACATTTTTCCAAAAATTACATTTTTAATGGACCTGACTTTGTCATCACCATCTGACAAAATAAATATAAAGTAGTTTTTAAATGACCCTATTAATGACATTTTTACTCAGTTTTACAGACAAATGTTAATCAAGAAACAAAATAAATTTTATTTAAAACAAAAAACAACAAAAACTCCCATCTGACGGAGTTGACACAGAACTGAAGGTGGTGACAAACTAGTGAGTAATATGAAAAACTTGGTACAACCTGGTAATGCAATTTATGTAAAATATATTAAAATGAATTAACTGCACATTTAAGTGACATTTGACAACAATTTCACTGAAAGAGTCACAAAAACTCTGATTGAGTTGACAAAATGCCAAACACCTCAATTTATATATTGTTAATCTGAAGGAGGCCATATTGTAGCTTATCGGGTCCATGAAATCTTTACATTTTACTAAAATTAAGCTTTTATTTCACAAAATTTCATCAAAATTTTGTAAATGGTCAGTTATGGTGTTGACACATCATGGTTGTGACAAACAACTTAGGAATAAAAAGAAGAAAAAACTAAAGAATAACATGAGCTAACTAGCCTTCTTAGCAAAGAAAGAGTAAAGAAGTAGTCATGGGGTCCTCAGAAGTTCTGGTGCCCCCCAATAATGCCTGATTTTGATTTTTTACATTCTTTTCATGTCTGACAGTGTTGACAAAAAAGAAGGTTCTGGGTTCGATTCCCGGCCCCGGCCTTTCTGCATGGAGTTTGCATGTTCTCCCTGTGCATGCGTGGGTTTTCTCATGCGTGGGTACTCCGGTTTCCTCCCACAGTCCAAAAACATGACTGTTAGGTTAATTGGTCTCTCCAAATTGTCCCTAGGTG
>CAEGAF010037326.1:0-21088 GCA_903067075.1 Micropoecilia bifurca | reverse complement strand
CCCCCCCCCCCCCCCCCCCCCCCCCCCCCCCCCCCCCCCCCCCCCCCCCCCCCCCCCCCCCCCCCCCCCCCCGAGGGGGGGGGCCGACCGAACCGCAGATGCAACATAAAACAGACGTCTGTCTGCTAAAGCGAAGGGGTTTGCATTGAGCTCCTTCGCCTAATTTACACGCTTCTTCTTTCTTATTTACCAAAATGACACCTTTGAATGTTTTTCCATTTTTATCCTAAATATGTTTAGTAACAGGCTGATCGTGATTTTGGTCAAGCTGGACTGAAAACATGTCGCTAAGGGAGAAGCTTTGTTCACACACAGAGTTTATGAATGAAAGTGTGGATTTGCACACTAGTTCTGCTTTTTTTATTCCTTTGTACGACGGGGTATTAGGGCCAATCTTGGAAAATAATTTAAAATGAAATTACGAGAATGAAGTTGTAACATTATGACTTTATTTGTTTAATATTACAACTTCATTTTTGCAATATCATGACGTCATTCTCAAAATATTACGACTTTATTATCGTAACATGACTTTACTCTTGTAATTTTACTTTTTCTTAGTATGGCCCTAATATTTGTACATTTGTGAATCTATTCAGTGAAAACTATAGATAGTTCCCACATGACGTCACACTTCCTACAGCCTGGTGCTCTGCCACCATCTTGATAGTACGCAGGCAGCTTTAACACTTTATTAATTATGTGTAAGCGATGTTTGGATATTGTTACATTTTAGGGTGTAAATACAAAGGCGATAAAACAGTGAAGAAGTTCTCATTACATCCTGTAGAGGCGAGCAAACCTTGCTACTTGTGTTGGGTTCCAGTTACCTGGGAGAAAGGTAACTAGTTAAGAAGTTTGCAAAACATACAAACATAAATTTAAGCTTTACTTCCCAAAAGCAAATATAACTTTCAATTTTTCCATTTTGTAGTTTCAGGTGCTGCATGTGGCATTGATTTTAGAAGCACTTCTATTCCGCATGAGTCTCGTAAAATTAACATATTTCCACCACGTTTTAATATGTTGATGCCAGGAGCGATAACTTTGAACCACAAAGTTCACCTCGCAAGTCATAGCTGGGGTCAGTTGGAGCTGCTCCCAGTTTCCTCAGTGGGAATCGGAGAACGTTAGAGTTGGTTTATCCCAAATGGAAAGTCGAAATTTCCCAGTTCTGAATCCAGCTGGAACGCAGCGTTAGCATCATCGTTAGCATCAGCGTTAGCATCGATGACGGCGGCTGGTTAATGTCCAGAGGAAGCACAGTCCATATAATACAACACGCATACTGATCACTTTATTAGTGGTAATAATATTTTCAAATGTTCCGTCAATCAATATCGGCGTATTGAACTGTAACAACTTCATTTTGTTGGAGTAGGAAACGTGACTATAAAGTGAAGATGTCCAAATTCCTCTAAAACAAAAAAAATCCAAATTACATTCAGTCTCTCTGCGATTACTTCTTATGTGACCATATTTATGATATGTGAATAAACCTAATTAACTTTACATTCCAGTTGTTTATTATGCGTCACAAATAGCAGATAGTAGAGAAAGAAGCAGTAGACTGTACGTTGTTAATAATCAGATTTTCATGTTACTAAAAGGATTTTTGCCGTTTTGCGCAATAGAAGGAGACGGATCAGTTTTATTCACAAGCACAGATACAGAAACCCGATCAGATCATTGAATCACCGTCAGAAAACACAAATGACTTGTTGACTATTTTCATAAGCTGTGCTAAAACTAGACACTGAACTAGTTTTCCTGAAGAGTAGAAAAAGATGCAGAAAGCCTAATTTAAGCTTCAGTAACTCTGTTCACCGGTCGCCTACCAAGATGGCGCCTTCCGGGGAAACTTGCTTCCAGTCCGGTCTTGTGGGAACTATCTATTAATGCAACATTTACAGTAAGTACTAGATGCTTTTTTTGTTTTCAGGGTGACATGTCTCCTCCAGTTTCCAGGCAGAATCATGTTATTTTTTTATTTCATTTTAATCCTGAGATGGATCACAACACATGGCTCTACATACTGTCCGTAGTTCCACAGTCGATGTGAAAACCTCACCTGAAGGTAGCTGACATGCCTTGTGAAGCGAGCGAAAGGTCAGAGTAGCTCACACCCAACTCTATTTGCCAGCAATAACAAAAAGGATGTGTGGTGTCCTTTCACGTAAATGAAAATATCGTTAAGACGTCTGTTCATCTCAGTAATTCAGTTCAAAAAGCCAAACACACATGTGATGTAAGCTGAGCCTGTGGTTCTGCCAGGGTTTTAAAGAACATACTTTAACTTCAGGATTTAGTTCTTCTTTGAGGCTTTGATCCTGTGAATTTATCATCTGGCTCTAAAAGGTCTTCAAAGATTTCTGCTCTGACTTTAGACTTGCTTGTGCACCTTTTCCTTCCACCTAACTTTCCAACCTAACAATGTGCCAATGACTGCAAGACAGGAGTCGTCTCTGATTGTGCAGTTTGAACCTGAGTTTTGGGGCTGAACAAGGGATGCACAGATGCAAACATTTGGGACAATATCTACATCGGATATAAACGATCTCAGCAATATCATTTATATTGCCGATAAACCATATTTACTTATATTATAAATATTTCTATACAGTTTTGATAGAAATAAATGCCAACAAGATGAAGGCAAATATTGGTTGTTAATACCGGCCTGGTTTTATTTATCGCACGGACAGATGTGTTAAGATGACCAAAATCGGCCGATAGCAATGTTTGCGCATCACTAGTTTTTACCAGTTTGTCATGAAAGTTAATTAAATTAAATGCTTTATATTTATCACTTTGAACTGAATTACTGGGCTAATCGAACGTCTCAGTGATATTTTAGTGTGTAGAGAGGTAAGTGTAGGTCTCTGAGGCTGAACGTGGGACCAGGGATTTTAAAACTAACCAAAAAAGAAAAAGAATCAAATACCAGCACAGGGATGAAAACGATGCACTGTTCTGATTTTTCATCGTGTCGTGGTGTGAGCCTGAGCTGGCCGTGTTCTGTATGATTGTTAGTTGTTCTTTTTGTTTTGTTTTTTTTAAAGCATGCTGCGTTTGTGAATCGACAGATTTGTCCAAATAAGAGATTAGTTGAGCTGCTACCATTCGTTTACCTTCGGGACGAGACAGCTGTACCTTTCCTTAGAATGTATGAACGTCCTCGCTGCAGGACACACCCTTATTAAATTTATATATAAGCATATATATATATTTCAGATCAGGTTTTAAGTGTGCCGAGTTCTTTTTCTGCTTTAACGGATTAAAACCTCAGCACCTGTGCAGTAATTGCACCACGTTTTCCCATTTTCTATACGTATGCTGAGCTTAGAAACGTATTTTTTTATTTACATTTGTTGTTTTCATTTTTAATAAAGAAAACAAAGAAAAAAATTTCCTGTTTTTCTTCAGATTTATATGAGGAAACATGGTTTCTCCTCATTCAGCAGGTTTCCAGCACTTTCTCTACACTGTAAAAACACTAAATCTTGCAAGGTACTTTTGTCTGGTTTCTAGTGCAAACATTTTAACACATTTGAAATAGAACTAACTTGGAACTTGTTAGTAAATAAATAAATAATAAAGTAAATAATTCCTCAATATCGATTAAAAATATTGCTGCAAAAAGTGTTTTAAAACAAACTCTGCTTCTTCCATTTTAAAAGTTATCTGCTCATAAAGTGTCAAAAGTATTTTGGGTTTAATTATTTTATCATTTGATCTGAATGTTTTAGTTTGAGCAAAAGTAGGTCAATCTATGTGGTTTAGTTACTCCAAAACTAAGATGATTGCAAAAAATAGCTGTTAATAAATGGAAACCTATTTTTTTGTACCACATGTTTTTAAGAATTACATTTATAATTTAACTTTAAAAAATACTCAGTTATGCCAGAAAGGCATCTGTTTTTCTCGGAACACAGCTTCTGGTTTTACGCGCGCTTTCTTCCGCCGGACACATCTGACCAATACGGAGCCAGAACGTTCTCACGTGGTTTGTAGTGAGAGGGTCTGATTGGTCTGTAGTTTTCTCCTGTGGTTTCCCGTCTATGGTAAGCTATAGTATCATATAATCGGTTTTCTTTTGCCATCGTTCCAGCTGGTGACAAAAAATTTGTTTTGACAAGGTGCAACTACATTTTGACAACTCCAGTTGGTAATTTAAGATACGCGCATTAAATTTAAACTGAACTGTTCTTGTTAAAGTCAATTACAATTTTGATATTACAAATGCCTTTCAAGATATCTTAAATCAGAATATAATGGGAGATGTCTAGACTTAACTAATATCTCTGGAGGGTTAGTGCCACAAAAAAATCTAACTTTAAACTTCTGATATCAAAAGTAAGAATTGTGATCTGGAACATCAGCGTTGTGAAACTGATTTTATGTTAAAACTGCCTGCCACACAGACTCTAAGCCACTAACTCCAGCAGGGGGCGATATTGGTTTAAATTCTTCCTGAAATTCAAGATGTAATGCTTTGAATTCGCCACACGGCAGCGCTATTGAGCTGTACAAACGGCCTCTTGCTGTCAAATAAAATTCTGTTCTGTTTTGGATTCTTTCCTGTTTTCGTCCTTTGTACATGTGTTTGCAAAACAACCTTGTGTTTTGCGGTAAGAAAATGTATTTTTTTAGCATGAGCTGAAGTGTCAACCTGTTTGTCACACTTTCCATTAATTTATAGTAGCCTATTCGTGCCGTTTTGTTTTTTCTATTATTTAAATAAAAATGTCCTTGCCTCTAAAACCTGGACTTTATATTCCAATATTTATTCTGGCTGCTCTTGAAACAGGTGTCATAGATAAACACTTTTTTCGTTTTTTGGTCCCCGATGTGGGTTTTATACAAACATATGTAAGGCTGATGTAAAAACGCGGAGATGGGGGCCGAGTGGGTGAACTTTGGAAGGAAAAACAGAAGATGAACTTGTCCAGAGACAAGCTGCTGCGTCTGCTTGAGGAAACTCCACCGCATTGGGGTGTAGCGCAGATGATTTAGCAACCGTCTTGGCGAGCACTTCCTGTTTGGGAAAGAAGGATGCGCTGGTACGTGCTGTTCAAGAATGCAACTTAGTGAGTAATAGCACTCCCAACAGTGTTGGTCTGACGTCAAGCGCACCAGCAAGTTAGAACAAGCTGTAGGAAGACTACAATCAAGGTGTAGCCAAGCGCCGGAAGTCCTTTCAAAGCCACGCTTGTTTCTAGTGAAACTGAAGTCTGATGTGACAGGACTGCCATGACTCATGTAAGCTGTGGTTAGGGGTATTGTTCTGTTGTAAATATAAACATCTTGAGAGGCACATTGGACGCCAGGCCGTACAAAATGATTTCCTTCTTTTTCCAAACTGACTTGTGACAGCTGTGTGGAGTCTCCGCTCTCAGAGTACCACCGGACAATGCTGAGTCTACAATCTGAAGCAGTCCAAAAAGTACATCTGCCCTGCCCTGCTGACTCTTCCAGCATGCGTCCTCAGTTTAGTTATTAACCTGGAACTTCCCAGGCCAGCTGAGGGTGGGAGTGGAGGGAGGGAACGTGGCTCGTAGCCTGCAGACGATTCTCTGCTAGGGCCCTGCGGGGATCAGGAAATTCCTGAAATTGAGGAGAGTCAGGTCTTTCCAAGTGACTGTGCAAAGTCTGAGTCAACACACGCTGCCTTACAGCGGCATGCTTACTGAAACAGCGGTCCAGGAGAACCGTGTCTCTTCATGCCTTTTCCCCCTTCCCATACGTCACGTGTCAAAAAGCAAGTGATTGTTTTCAGTTATTGACACAGCATGACAAATGCTGACTGGGCTTTCTCAGGTAAAATGCAAATGATTGTTTTAGCTTAGATCCGACCTTCTTCCTTGAACAAGTTTGGATTGGTCTGCAGGCCTTATCGTTCTTGCATAGTAACTTTTTAGTCTGCTCGGTTCTGACTATTTTGAGCTGTTTTAGGGCCTTTGTCACTTTAGATCCGAATGAGCTACTGCAGGTCACGCCCCTCAACTCAAAGTTTACACTCACATGTGGAAACATCTGCAAACTGATGTGCAATTCTGCAACTGTACATTCTTGAAAAGCATTAATAGGATCTCCTGCACAAACAACTAGAATGCAGCAACTGGTTTCTGGATGGTAAGTCAACAACAAAAGTCTTTTCCAGAAGCCATTGTACAGCACATAAAGTGGTAAAACCACCAAATGGGCGGGAGTTCTGGTTGAGTTGCTAGGTAACCCAATATATTTAAGATATTTGAATTAAACATGTCTTAGGAAGACTTGGGTATAAGGAGGGCAGCTATGGGAGGAAGCTGCAGTTAATAATGCCTCTCTGTACACCTTCAGATCACGGATTGAGATTCCCTATTATGCTGGAAGACGACTAACCCATGTCTGATCATTTGAGCTCCAAAATCCTGTTTGGCCTCCAATTACAAACTCCTTAAAAGTTTGTTATATTCGGCCTAATTTATAGGGAAAACAAAGTATCTGAAAAGTGTGGTATGCATTTGAGTCAATAACTTTTATAATGATTTATAGTTTGTCTTTTGTGTCTCTACCACCTTTGCACCACCAATAATGTTTTCTTTGTTACATGCTTAAGTTACATCAGATTGGACAGAGAATATCTGACATGCGTTTTTAATTCTTGCCACAGATTCTCAACTGGATTTATATCTGGACTTTGATTAGGCCCTTCTGACATTAGCATGCTTGGAGCCACACCAGTTAGCTCTGGATAAATGTTTAGAGTTGTTGTCTGGTTTTCCTCCATGGTTCCTGTGTTTCATTCCATCAAAACACAGGATGGAAACAAAACACAGCTGTTTTTTTAATGGAGGTCAAAAAGAGTTTAGGGTTTAAATCAACTAAAATTAAGTGTTTCGTTGTTAAAAGAACAAACTTTGGTCTAAATATTTTGGTCTCAGTTTGATTGAAGATCACTCTGGTGCAGATTGAATGCAGAAGTGAACGGCAAACAGACCCAAGACCGCTCCAAAAGCAGGAAGTCCACTACAGCGCAGGGCCTTCTGGGTAAAAACAACCAAAATAAACGCGTAAGAAATGGATTGTGGTCTTTTGCAAAGACAAAAGAGAAACATATAAGCGCTAAAATCTGATGCCACTTCATTTTTGTTTACATTTTATGAAGAAGAATGTTGCTCTCTGTATCTTGTTCAGTGGTTTTTGTGTCATTTCCTTCAGTGGTTCTTAGTGCAGCGCCTCCACAGGCGAGGAGGGGAACAGATTTTTTTAAGGGTTTAGTTTGTTTGGCAGTGGAGTGTGAAAGCAAAGCAGCTGAAAATGTAACAAGGTTGCAGTTTTGATCTCCAGCTGAACAAAGTCTGGGAAAACATCCAGGTCATATGATGAGGACAACGTCTTCCACGTGTTTGTGGAAAACTGCAACCATGATCTTTTATGTCTTTCTTTCATTAAAAGCATTTTTTTAGCCACTTCTTTAGCAGGGTTTTATTGTACACAACTAATAATTTCCCTGTCGGCACATTGTCCTACTGGCTTCCTCAGAGTTGCTCCTCTGATTTATACTCTATTTGTCTTCATTTAGCTTAATGACTATGTTTTGATAGACATTCAGTTGAGCCATACTGTTTCCATTCTCAGACGAGTTACCACAATTACCACAGGCTTCTTGGCTGATTCTCTGATTAATGCCGTCCTTATTCAGCCTGTCAGCTTAAGTAGGAAGTCATGTCTTGGCAGGTTTGCTATTGTGCCATTGTTTTCTAACCTAACCCCTTTAAAACTCTTCCACACCTATATTCCCGACCTGTCTGCCGTGTTTCTTGGTCTTCATCATGCTGTTTGCTTACTAATAAACTTCGTAGTCCTTCACAATACGACTGGATTTATACTTAAGGTGTTTTCACACCTGATAGTCCGGTAGACTCGGTTCGACTCGGGACAAGAGTTGCAACATTTGTAACATTTTCAGCTGCTGTGGTTTGTTTTCACGCTGCACTGTGTCAAACAAACCAAACTTATCAAAAAAACTGTTCACTCCTTCACCTGTGGTGACTCTGCACCAAGAACTGCCAATGGAAATGACAAAAAAACTTCTGAAGAACACATGACTGCAACTTCCTTCTTCACAAAATGTAAACAAAAATGGAGTTGTCTCAAATCTTCAGGGTTGTAGGATTTCTCTTTTGTTTTTGGCAAAAGACCACAAGCCAATTCTCAACCTTACGCTTTGTCTTGGTTGTATTTACCCAGAATGCTTGCTGCTTCGGTCCACTTCCTGTTTTTGGAGCAGTCTCTGGTCCACTTTGTGTTGATATGGATTCAGACTGGACTACAGTTCACTTCAGCTGAAGACCAAAGTTTTTAGTTTACTGCCAAAACACAAAATCTTACAAAGTACTTTTGATTTATTTTCTAAAGCAAATATCTTTGTAGACTTGAAATGGGGCAAAACTAACATACATGTAACTTCCCAGCTGGAGCTTGTTTTAAATCAATAATTCAATATTATTGATGAAAAAGGACTAGTTCACTAAGAGATTATTTCACTTATAACATGAGGGAAATGTCAGGTTTTAAGCTAAATAATCAGCCAGTGGAACTAGTACGTTTACATCAATAATAAGGAATTTCTGACTTAAAACAATTTCCTGCTGAGAAGTTACTTAGATCGAATGAAACTAATATTTTTGGTCTAAAGCTAGACCAAAAACACTTGGTAAGACTTTGTGTTTTTGCAGTGTTGGTTGCACATTCACACCTCCACAAACAAACTAGACTTTGATTAAAGCAGACTAAACAGGACTGCTGCAAAATAAAATGTGCCTTACTTTAAAGTACAAATCTGTACATCTCTTATCTACATCCAATTGACTTCACATTGTTTTTTTGCTGATATTTCCCTCCAGCTCTGGCAGGAAGTTTGGTGAATAATCCCAACTACACACCAGTCCGATGACGGTTTATGCCGGCTCAGCATAAGTGCATCATGATTAACGCTACAACATGATGAGCTTATAGTCACGGGAAACACTTTTCTGCCAAACAAGCAGGCCGGGCCGTTTCTGAGCTGCGATGGAAAAGCACTGAGCTGTTCTCATTGGGCTGCAGTTTCAGATACCGATGTCTTTGGTTTACGTCTGTTGAGACATTCACCCGTGAGCAGTTCCTGTTCCTGTTCCTGCCCCCCTCTGGTTGCTGCTTTGAGGACCAACCGTCACACACGCAGACTGCCGTAGCATAAGCTATCGCCTGTGAAAAACTAAGTTCATGCATGTAGGTCAAAGCATAAATACTGACAGACTTGAGCCGGTGGTTCCCCGTTTCGAGCGCACGGCGCACCGATGACGTTTGTCGACATGCATGTAAACAAAGTTTGGTTGACCTCCCTGGCTAACCGCAGATGTCATCACTGTGTTCTTTTGGTTTGGTGTTGATGTTTTTGACTCCAAACAGCGGTAGAAAGTAAGGAAGGTAAGAGATGCGTTTCTAGTGACGACTTTTGAGTTTGATTTCCTGACGCACGACACGCACGCCAGCTCCGAGTCTGAACCAGCTCACACCTCGGAGGACAAGACACAGCGAACGTGAGGATGGCCACATAGTTTAAAGAGTGTGGGTGGTGACATTTTTTTCATTGTTGCCACCCGCATCAACACACCCTGCTTCCTGTTGAGTAATCTCTACATGTCCAATTCTGAGCATCTCTTATGAGTATTTTATCTTTTTGTTCTGTGATTTCATAAGTAAAAAATAACTAAAATACAGCTTCCAACCGCAGTAGATAAGCTGGAGATGTTTGACGTTTTGGTAAATGTTTTCCCTCAGGCTACAGTCATGTAATCACAAGATCAAAACTGTCACCAGTTCTTCCTAGAGAAAGTATTGCATCACAAAATCCATCTTTAATCTGCTTGATTATCAACACCTTCCTTTGGCTTCAAGAAGAAAAGATATAATTTATTATAAAAATATCCAGGCATTATCCATTTTCCTCTCCAGGTTTTACAGCTGGAGGAAGTGATTCTTGAAAGTAATTAGAACAGCAGAGGACAAAACTCTCACTTCCATAATATTCAGATATTGAGGACCTGGTTGTCAAAATAAAACGGGATGTTGGCCTGATCAGCGCAGCGAGTCAGATGTCTAGTAATCTAGGAAAGTTTTGTAGGCAGAGCTTTGAGGAACAGAGCAGTGGGCTGAACTTTCAGTATTGATGGCCAAGCGGCACCTTGAAGACGTTCCGTTTCTCATGAAGCAGATGATGGAATTAAAGGAAAAATATTACCTGTTTTATGTATGAGCATTTTAAAGAGTAATATTGCCATTTATTTCAATGGAATTTCCACAAAATGGGAACAATAACGGAATTTCTATCTTATTTTATGTTGTACAAATGAACAACTCAGATCATCTGACCGTTTCACATTTGACGTTCCTGAGATTTTTAACAGCTGGAAATAAATATTTACAGACACCGAATAAAAAAACATGTTAACAATTTTTCCTCTCTTTCTAAAATGACGTCACGCTCTCCAGAACTCCGCCATGATGGACGTCAAAACAACCAATGCGCTCCTTCAAAGTTGGCCTAAAAACAGCCATCTGTGACCTACTATGGCTTCTGCTTCGTTGTTTTCACTGTGAAAATGGTCACAAGGTGCAAAGCGATCGGCGGCACGAACCGACAAGGATGCAAACCAAACTAGTCGTTTTATTTTATAACTATACGGCAGCGATGGAAAGCTGTCAATCATAGTGACTGTCGTTCATAGTGAACGTTAGTATAATTTATAAGTAAGTATTATGATTAGAAACATATCAAATATCGCATTATGGATAAGTAACCTTAGTAACCAAGGAGACGCGATGCCACACCGTCATGTAGCCTAGCATATATTGAAACAACTGGTTAGCATCTCGTCTTTCGTGCGTTTCGTTCACAGACGAATTAGCTGGACAAAAAACAAGTTAAATCCATAAGTGTCATTTCATGTATGGGGACTTCAATTATTATATGTTCATATGTATCAGATCTTTTATTTTCTACCTGCTTCCTTTCAAACAAATTGTATAAGCTTGCATGTCTGCCATGACTATTTCTTCCCCTTCCCTTTTCATTCTTATTGTCTGTTCTAAATAAATTTCAATAAAAATAAATTGGATCAACATTTTCTTGTTTTAGGTTAGGTAGAATTACCGAAATTATTATAAACCTTCTTAGAATTCATAAGTTAATGTCGTTTCCGTCATATGCGATTCTCATCTCCCTTCGCTGTGCCTCTGGAATTTCTCCCATTCACTTGAATTTCTGTGGTAGAATTTCAGCTAGGCCAATCAGCAAACAGAAGGAAAAGTTGTGAGTGATGATGTTGATTTCCTGTAATTTTTATAATTATAGTTTGTCTGTAGTTTTAGCAACAAAATCTGAGAAAGTAAAAAAAAAGCCGTTCAACCCGTGCCAGCAATGCTTCCAAATGTTGTATTAACATCAACAGTTGCTAGCAGCTAACAATTATTTTTAGTAAGTAAGTATTCAATCTGACAACTAATTGAGTAATTGGACAAAAAATATACTATGTCAGGTTCTGCAGAAACTGCTTAAGCTAAGAGTAAATACATAAAGAGCACATTTAACTAAAACCATTAATTCCTTTTTAAATTGTCATTTTATTGCTTAAAATGCAACAGCAGCATTTCAGACTGGGTTACAAGTTCCACTGGCAGATTTTTCTCTTAAAACATAGGGGTAAAAGTAAACAAGTCCAGTTTAACTTGTAGTTTTTTGTCAATATTCAAGAATTGTTGACTTAAAACAAACTATTGTCTTGCTAAAATATTACTTGTACGTTAGTTTTCTCTTATTTCAAGTAATCTAAGATATTTCCACAAGAAATTATATAAAAAATGAGATATGAGTAAGATTTTGTGAATTTTCAGTGTAGTTCTGTCAGTGTCAATATTTCTTTAACACTGTTTTGAATTAAGTAAACAGATATAATCTTTAGGTCAGTGAGAAAAAAACCACCAGTCATGTTTTTGTTTATGCAGAGCGTGTAAATATCGAGTCTCTTCTGTTTCTGCTTTTTTTGTCGCAGCTAAATGTTACAGATCACTAAACCAGCTTAAAGTCAACGACACAAAAAGCAGTTTTCAAAAGCCGATTCTAGTTA
Organism: Micropoecilia bifurca; assembly: GCA_903067075.1. Classification (NCBI taxonomy): domain Eukaryota; kingdom Metazoa; phylum Chordata; class Actinopteri; order Cyprinodontiformes; family Poeciliidae; genus Micropoecilia; species Micropoecilia bifurca. The sequence goes on along the minus strand of CAEGAF010037326.1, from coordinate 8,930 downwards.
TGAAGGGTTTCAAACAAAGAGATGTTTGTTTAAGGCCACTTGATTGGGTCGGTGCGTGTTGAAGAGCAGAATACTGTGTTTTAATACTTTTTAAGCTGCAGCCTGGTGTCAGCAGGTCAAACAGTTGAACGTTTTTCTCCTCTGCAGAGCATTTCCTAAACCGAGACAACATTCTCCACTGCATGGAGCATTTTCTGTCCCCCAAGGAGGTGAAGACATTCCTGCATCGTTTTGACAACTGAGCTGTTTCTGGTGCTCCCGGTTAAAGGGTTTCAATGTCATTATTATCATTATTCATTATGCTTGGAGGTAAAAACCAAATTACAATGGAAGATTAGAGCCAAGCTAAGGAAAAAAAAGTAATAAAATTATGCCTTGATGCTTGTATTATTTTCACTTTATTCTCTAAATATTATGACTTTATCCTCGTAATATGTGTTTCAACATTTCTGCAGTTTTCTGGACGTTTGCTCCAGATTAGAGGAAAATAAAAACCGAATGCAATTTCTCCATTTTTGACTTATTTTGTCTCTTTCCTCCACTGGTCGACAGCCTCTCGGTTAACTTTGTTCTCACATGCACTTCAGCATGATTGCATATGATTTTAATCATGCTTCAGTTTAATCAGCAGGTATGTTTGTTAAAAGTCACTCCATCCATTTTTCAGACTGATTTTATACGTGATGGACGGATGATTGTTTGTGAAATTGTCTTCTTGAATCGTTAATGGTTTCCTCAAAAGGAAAGATGTGCAGCTGCCAGTATCAATGCCTTAAATGTTTGAAAAGGAAACCGAAAGGAGAAGCAGCATTCAGCTTCTGTGCACCATAAATCTGGTACAAACTTCTAGAAAACTGCAAAACAGCCAAAACACAGACTGCCTTTAAAACTAGTCGTAAAACCCACCGGTTTAGATAATCAATGAAACATTAATCAACATTTTGATTGGAACAATAACGGCTCCTGACAATTGTTCCAATGTTCTGCAACCTTATTTCTTTTGTAAATGTGTTTTTCTGACGTAAAGCATAAAAACGCTGAAATGCGATGTACAAATACACCAGATCTTTAAAATACCAGAGTAAGAAGTGGCCAACGATGGCCATCAACTCCTGAACACACGTCAGTATGACAAGTGTTTTCAGGAAAAGCATCAAAGCAACACTGAAGTTCTGCAGGAAGTACAAGGATGGACAGCAAAGGATTTCCTCTAATATATTTTTAAATTATTTAGGACATAAGCAGTGAGAGCCACCATGAATCAGGCGTTGCACAAACAGTTCAAATGTGGGGCGGCTTCTTTCTCACTGCTGCAAAAAAACCTTCAATAACGGCACAATTTGGTGACCAATGTTTGATTTTCCGAGCCGAGAAGGAAAAAGGGATAACAAGATGCCCCAACGACCAGAACGCTGAACATTTTAACCCGTCAAAGAAATTTCCCAGGTTTTACCAAGAGGTGAGGACTTGAAAAGCAAGAAGAGAATAAAAGGCAGAACGTTGTGATCAGCTGTAAGGACTAAAAAGATGAGAAATGAGTCACCATCAGGCAGAATTTACCTAGAAGTCAACGCCCAAAACATCGACTCCTCACCCAAATTTAATGTATTTGGCAACTAAAGAACCTTAAAACTCATTAAATATTTAGATTATTTTTCGGTTTACAAAATAAACCTGCAAAGAAATTAGAAAACAAGAAAAGATCTAAAGTAAAACTCTTATACTACGTTAAACAAATACTCAGTACGTCCTCTACCTCTGCTTTTATTTCCATCATTTTTGGTCTTGTTTCTAGTGCAAATATCTTAATACACTTGAAATAAGATGAAACTAAGAAACAAGAAACCTTTCAGCAACATATAACAGCTTTTTTTAAAGTAAATAATTCCTTAATATTGATAAAAAAAGGACCAGATCCACTGCTAGATAATTTCACTTAAAACAAAAGTTTTGTGTTGTTATAAGTTAAATAATCTGCCAATGGAACCGTCACTTTCTCTTCAATATTAAGGATCTACTCATTGAAAACAAGCCGTTACATCTTGCTGAAAGGTTACGTGTAAGTTAGTTTTGTGTACCAAGACATTTGCACTAGACATAAAACCAAAAATACTTGGTTGGATTTTGTGTTTTTGCATTGTAAACGTGACGTGTTTGATCAGAAAAACATGAAAAAAAACCTTCTGCTGATCATAAATTTGACCTTTTCTAAGCTGCATAAAACGTTTTATTGTTTTGGCACAAAACGGAGCTAAGAAACACCGGTGCACTGACTAAACCGAGATTAATAGGAACATTTTGTGAAGTTTTATCAGGTGTAAAAGTTTTACTGCTCTGCATCAGCCTTTCGCTCGGGGACAAATATTCCTCCCATAATTAAGGCAGCGCTCGTTGTGCAAAGACATGGCGAGGCGTTTCACAACATCTGGCCAGTGATACTTGCTGTGTAGTGACCACAAGTCGCTTCCGCACGTCAGCGTTGGTTTTTCACAGTCATCTACGGCGAAATAGCAGAAGTGAACCAAGATGTTGAAATTCTGGTTCACTTTAAGGCAGATCATGTTCTGGTCGTCTTACGGTATCTCGTCCGCCCGGCTTCCCGTCAGAGCCGATGGTCCGGATGTCCGGCGGGCTTTTCCTTTAACGGGCAGAAATCTGGGGCAAAGTGGCACAAAGTGGCCTCTGGGTTGAGGGTCGAGTTTGGCAACTTTCAGTCACTGCAATGCAAAAAGCACAAAATCTCACCAAGTATTTCTGGTCCAGTTTCCACTGAAAATTCTTCAGTAAATTAGAAATAAAATAAAGCTAAGTAAAAGTGACATATTGGTTGCTTGTTTTAAGTCAATAATTCCTTAATATTGATTTTAAAAAACATTTAAGAATGTTTATTTTCCCCATTGTTATAAGTGAACGTAGTATTTTTTCCCCATCAATATTAAGCAGATATTGACTTAAAACAAGCTTACATATGTTGCTAAAAAGTTACTTTTAAATCAGTTTTATTCTATTATGTGCACACGAAACTGGAGCAAAAAGAGATGTTGTGTTTTTTCAGTGTTTTTCTGGAGAAGCTTAAAAAAAACAGTTTATCTTTCTAATTATTTCCTAAATTTACATTCATAGTGGCATTTGTACAACTTCACTGTTGCAGTTTTTATTGTCTGTAACTGTAAATAGTCTGTCTATTAAAGCTCAATTCATATTTTGTCTATTTCTTATTTAACCAACTCAGCTGCACATTTATTTGGACCAGAATGATTTTTTAAAAAATAAAAGGTATTTGTGATTAATTTTCGCAGTTATTGTACGATATTTTTATTCCGTATTCTGTTTTTTTAACATATATTTTGTATTTTACCTCTGGGTGAGTCTATTTTCTGTGATTCTGTCACTTTGCTGCTGCTGCAGGTCAGCATTGCAGGTTCAAATTCAGAGGCAAAAATTCAATTCAGTTTATGTATAAAGCGCCAGTTTACAACATATGTCATCAGTAAAGAATATTCCTAATTTATTCTAAATAATAATTAAAAACATGCATTGCAACATATCTGAAATTTGAAAAAACAATACAAGTTGAGATAGGGATTGTCGTACTTGTACCTGATATTCTGTGTCTTATTGTCCGACATTATGGCGTATTGAGGCGTGTAGGAAAAAAAGAATTAAAAAAAAAAATAAAATCAAGACAAAAATGTGAATATTGAATTGTATATTAAGGACATAAAATAGATAAAGAGATGACATAAAAATAGTGCTGTCTAAGTGGAGGAAATGTCCAACTGAGTAGGAATATCTAAAAAATGTGCTTGTGTTTTTCTACCTTTTTTTATTTCATCCATTTGTTCCAATTTTGTCCTTTCATTTTTAGTTACAAGAATATAGCCATGACCTTAGCAGAACAAAGACTTAAATCTTACAATTACAAGAAAAAATAATTTTTTTAATGAGGTAAAGAGTGTGGAGGATGTTTATTTTGTGAGTTTTCATAAAATTACTGATTTTCTCCTAAAACTACGACTTTATTCTCATGTTACTTTGACCAACCAAACCAACTTTATTTATAATTACTTTTAAAATACCAAAACTGACCAAATTGCTGATCAGACATCATATAAAGACAAATAGAACAATCACAAAATAGAACAATCACATAAAAGACGTAATACACACCTTAACAAAAAAAAAAGTTTCTCATACTGGGTCAAAACCCAGTGACTATATCCCTGTAACATTATTACAGACAAAAATACTTAGTCTGAGTGTTTATATTTAATCATAGTTGACTTGAATTCAAAATGTAAATAAATAGAAGGTGTAAAAAATGCTTGTCAAATACATGCATCCATCAGTCATAAGAACATTTTTCTTGTTTGATTTATTAAAAAAAGAGAGAACGCGGAGTCACTGGTATTACAGGATCTCTGTTTTAATCTTGAATATTGAGGAACTTCCTGAAAGTTGCTTAGGTTGAGATGAAAAACCTCCACAGCAGAAAAAGTCTTATTTTTATGATCAGGCTCTAAGTTTCTAATGATTTTCCCTCTTTTTTTCCAGACGGGTTTCCAACAGGCAGTCGGAGTCAGACGTTTGGATGCTGTTTTGGTTAAACTCCAGGCCTTGGTTCAAACCTCCAGCCTGTGCAGGGAAGTGAGCTGGAAGCCGAGGTTTAGCGAACAGACGGTTTCAACACCGGAGATCATCCCCTGGATAACAGGACGGATTATTTGCAGCGTCGCTGTTTACACCCACGGGGCACCAGGCTGCCTTGTTTTTTTATTTTGGGCCGTTGCCGTAGAAACAGCTGGTGGCTGACGTCTCTCCATGTCAGCAACAAAAACACCGGGGTCCGCTGCGTGACATCCTGGCTGCTGTGGCGCCAATTTGGGTCACAAGCCCAAAGATCCGGTAGAGAAAGCGGAGACTTCCGCCGCCGGTTGCCATGGATACGGAAAGCAGGCCAGCAGAGAGGCGTTACACTGACTTGTTGTCCAGCTGTTATCGATACAAATACAAAGAAACTTATAGTTTCTGGCGGTAAAATGATTTGATTGATTTTTCAAAGTTTTGGTTTTTGAAGATTTAATTTTTGGAAAATCTGGATTTTTTTCCCCCAACTTCTTCAGAGTGATGTCAGTAAGTCCAGGGCGGCCATCTTGTTTGACAAGCATTTTTTACACCTTCTATTTATTTACACTTTAAATTCAAGTCAACTATGATTAAATATAAACACTCAGACTAAGTATTTTGTGTGTAATAATGTTACAGGGATATAGTCACTGGGTTTTGACCCAGCATGAGAAATGTTTTTTTTTGTTTTTTTTTGTCAAGGTGTGTATTACGTCTTTTATGTGATTGTTCTATTTTGATGTCTTTATATGATGTCTGTTCAGTATTTTGGTCAGTTTTGGTGTTTTAAAAGTAATTATAAATAAAGTTGGTTTGGTTAATCAAAGTAACATGAGAATAAAGTCGTAATTTTAGGAGAAAAGCAGTAATTTTATGAAAACTTAGAAAATAAACATCCTCCACGCTCTTTTCCTCATTAAAAAATTGTTTTGCCTTGTAATTGTTATATTTAAGTCTTTGTTCATGGCTATATTCTTGTAACTAAACAATAATTCTCGTAACCTGGCTCGAAAACTCAGACTGAAATAAAGGCAAATTTTTGAAAATACTTTGTCATTTCTAATATCTTTTGTAGTAAATAAAAAAATATTAATTGCAATTGTACATGTTGTAATTTCATTGGTTTATCTTTCCCATTAGCATAACCAGGGACTGAAGGCCTACAGGACAACCGTTACTTTATTCAATTTTTATGTAAAGGGCCTGTAAGTGAAAAAAATCTGCAAGTGGTACCAGAACATTTTCATCAAAATTAAGGGATTATTGACTTAAAATAACCTCCTTTGTTGTGCTGAAAGATTAAGACAGTTTTGTCTTATGTACTAAAATAGTTGCACTAGACCAACTAAACCTGCTGAGGTTTTGTTTTTTTGCACAGTAAAGACTAAAGTGTCTGTTTATAAGGAGGCATCTCAGCGATAATCTTCCTCCAACTGATGCTCAGGTTTTTGAAACAACTGAGCGAAAAATAAATTTACATCGCCAAAAAAATCCTTCTAAGATGTTAGATGTGCTTAAACTGACTGACTGCCACCCAGCAAATCTGAAACAACTCAAAATATGTGATGTTTAATAGTTATAATAATGCTGAATTACAATAAATAATAATAATAAATGTATTTAAAAGGGGCAATGTAGAGCTCAAATATAAATGTCACCATCTGATGTGCAGTAGATTATAGCATAAGCTAATTCATATCTGCAGGAGCTATAAAAATAGATATGAATTGAAAATATGACACTACAGGTTACTTTCTAATCACACCACACACACACACACACACACACACACACACACACACACACACACACACACACACACACACACACACACACACACTTACTGAGTTAATGATTGCATATCTGAGTCCATTTTAACAGATTTTTCAAGTTAGATTTAAAAAAAATGTAGGAATTAAGAAACAGACTGACTTAAGAAAAGAGAAATATTTGGCTTTTGTAACGCGTCAGATCTCAAATATAGGTATAAAGATTTGTTTTAAAGGCCACACAAGACAAAAATGAAGATTTAAACTTTTTCCTGGCATTAAACGTTAAAATTTGCCTGTTTCTAAGAAGTTGCATGCATCAGTTTCAACAACGCTAACTTTTTGAAGGACGCAAAATATATATTTGTTTTAATGTCTGCAGATATTTACCAATATATTAACAAATATGCATTGGTCCAGTAAGTACAATTGGGTTGATATTAGTTATTAATATGTAATATGTTGCTATATACATTATGTATACAATACAATAAGTTCTAATGTATTGATATTTTTTACAACGCCACTCATCCACATGATGTTTATTTGGTTTTTTCAGTTAATGACTGTATGGCGTCTTTTATGACAATGTTTTTGTGAAGTAAAGCACTTTGAACTGCTTTGGTGATTCAAAGCGCTACACAAATAAACTTGATTGATTGATTGAAATGTCTAAAAATCAATATTTGAGACTGAAAACAGGAACCTAAGACAATGAAGTCCGCAAAGCAGACGCTAAGATGCTGCATTTTTTGGTGATTTTATTTGAAGAGTTTTGAAGGAGACAACTGGCTCTAGAGACTAATAATTACAAGATTATGAAACAGTTCAGAAAGAGGAGTTTGGCTTAAACGTTTTCCTTCGACATGAGGCAATAAATCACAAAATGCAGAAACACTGCAGGCGGCTCAATTGGAGGCCCGTATTACTACACAGTGCAGGGTGTTATGCTATTTCTCCCTATGTCAACAAATCCAATGTGGCAACTGACCAATTGGTGTAACAAGTTATATCTGTGCAGCAACGCTCCAAACAGTCGAGTTTGCAACGCTTCCTAAAAAATAGAACATGGGTTACTTCATAAAAGATTTTTTTAACACTGCAGACCCAGATATTTTAATTTCTCTGTGATTTTTTTATGTCAATTTTTATGCCCAAGTTAAAGCACTTAGTAAACAGGTTTAGACAATGTTTTCTCATTGTTCATATGCTACAGAGAAAGAGAAAACTATTTGTAAAAAGAATTTGGACTCAAAAAGACCAAATGGAAAGGAGAGGTGAGCAAAAACCAAAACCAAACGGGAATTCAAGATCCAACTAGCAACTTAGATTAGCTTGTCTGTTTTACATGCACAAGTACCATTATAAAAGTAGAAGACATTTTAATTTAGCCTACAGTTACCTTCAATAAATTCAGGGTTCAATTTGCATATTGTTTGTTTTACTTCATCTGAAACACATTTATAAAAATAAAGTTAAAAAAAGTAAAAGTGCATGAAAGTCCATCGTTAAAAACCACTAAATCTACAACTAAAATGACAAACTCAGCTCTCGAAGGACAAAAACGTAACTTATCTAAAATTTTCTTTTCAGATAAAAATCTCTCTGTCAGGAGAAAAGTGTGTCTCTTTGTTTTTGTTTTCATAAGTATGCATATTTTGATGTTATGAAATGCATATGTTAGGAGTGATGTAGTTAGATGTTGTTGATGATTCGCCAAAACAAGATCCTGACGTCATCTTGAAGACTAATTCTGTGCAGAAACGTTCCTGCTCATGAATCCGTTTGATTTTGCTGCATTTCCTTCAGCTTCACAAAAACATTATGCAGAAACAGCATATTTTACCTGTGTATTCACATTTTAAATTAAAATAAATACAGCTGATGAGGACAAACAGATGATATGTCGTTTGTACAATATGGAGAAAATGATCTCTTCATTGTAGAAGTAATCCTGTAGTTTCTTTTAATGGTTTTATATATTTAAAATCTTGGAGCTAATCTTGTTAAACCAAAGCATGAGTCATTTGTTTCTTGTCTTATTTTTGCTTGCAGTAACAAAAAAACGTGTTATGATCGTTTAAATGCGCTGATACGTCATTTTTCCTGCTAAACACATAAAGCTGAGTGTAGTGGTCTACCGCTCCAAGATGGCCGCTCTAAATCTCGTCAGTGACAATAGGCGAGAGCGGAGCATGAGGCGTCTATCCTTATATTATGTCTATGGTTTCTCCCACTAGCGTTAAACTAGCGTGTTTGTTTTTGTTGTATTTACCCAGAATGCCGTGCACTACAATCAATCAATCAATCAATCAAATTTTATTTGTGTAGCACATTTCAGCAACAAGGCATTTCAATGTGTTTTACACAACTTAAAATAAAAATGAAAACAGAAATAGACAGATTTTGAAAAAGATTAGAAGAGGATAGAAACATTATTAAAAGTAAAAACATTTTGAAACATCTCAAACCTCGACATCATACAAGGATTCTCAAACCTCAGAGTTTTTGTATCTTACAAGGGTTCAAGACATT